>SNQJ01S0008140.1:267799-296380 GCA_010110895.2 Picea sitchensis
GTTCAGTATATTATTATTAATTATGGCCGACTTCTTCTCTTGGAGGCTAATAGCCTAATATAAATTTTCTTCTTGAGCCGACAAGGCTTCTAGGGTTATTAGCCAACTCATTAGGGTTTCTCGTACTTTCCGGAGTCTTCTATTCTCGTCAGGTTCACACATGGGGGTAAATACCTCCCACAACTACCATAATATTAACATCTCCTTCATTAATATGTATGTTACCATGGTATTTCTGACATAGATATAAATATAAATGAGTTAACTAATTATTTTGAGTTCATGCAGATTAAGGAGCTTTCAACTATAAGGAGAAGACTATGGTGACACTTTTTATTTATTGTTAACATTTAAATGCATTAAGTTTTTAACTTACCTTTGGAATTCTCCCAAATTTGTCTCCATCTTCAGATCTTAATATTTTATTTCATGGTGTATTTTTTTAGTGCTTCACCATTCTTCGTGACATAAACTCTTAAAAACCTAGCTTGCAATGGAAGGACTGTGATTGCTTCTATTCACGAGTCTAGTAATGAAGTGTTTTCCATATTTGATTACCTCTATTAGTGAAGTGTTCCCCTTATTTGATTCCTTGTATCTATTTTGTAGAAGGAAAATTGTCTACTTTGTCGAAACAAGATCTGCCCATGAGGTACTTTTTTACAGCTACTAATTCTTTGTAGACATTGGCAAGATCAACGTTTGACAAAAAGTAGACACTTTGAATAATTTTATTTGATTATTGAGGCATTATGCTAAGGATTCATTAGATGTATATGGAGATTGACAACATATCAATGTTTAAGAGCTTCTTGAAGAACCTTGTCTTCTGCTTAAAGAAAATTAGATGTGCTTGCATTAATATAATATATAAAATATAGGGTCACTTCAAAGAGAAATATAAATTATGATAGGAATCAAAGGGGCTTTGCATTGAGTGCATTGTTCATGTAAAGCTTAAACTTGAATTTAATTGACTTTATCATGCCTTTTTTTAACACCTCTCCACAACTTTAAGATTTTTTACAAGGGCATTTGATTTTAGGGTATCTGTAATGATAGCCATTATGAAGTAGCACTTATAATATTTTAACAAACCTAACTCATCAAGGATTGCAAAGTTAGCCTAAGTGTATAGAATTGTTGTAGTTGGTTATAAGGTTCTTTAAGGAACTGTGAAATTCAACCAAATTTTGGCCACTTCCAAGTTCCAACTATTCGTCATATTATACTAAATTTGTTTGATTTAATATATGCTTCTTACCATATTTTGTCAACCAATTTTGGGAAGGTAAAGACCATTTCCCATTGTTTCTTAGATTGGCATAAGCTAAAAAAGTGTGCGCGCGCATGTGTATAATATGTGTGTGTCTATATTTTAAAAATAAATACACATACAACAAAGTGCATATATATATATATATAGGACACACACATATTATACACATGCCCTCAAATTGCTTCTCTCTCTCTCTCTCTCTCTCTCTCTCTCTCTCTCTCTCTCTCTCTCTCTATAAGAGCTGCAACAATCCTAAGTAATGAGTAATATGAGAAACAATTAATTTGTAGACCTAGAAAAAAAAAATAACAATCCTAGAGAACTTTAAATGGGTACACATTGTACCTCCTGCATTTCACTTACAGGAAAAACAAAATTTTTAGAGGGTCGTGACTAACCTTGTAAGAGGCCACGGGTCTCTTTCATAGTCACATTTCCTTTATGGTGAGGGAATGGTGCTTGCCCCAGCTTCACACATTCGTTGCATGTAACTCCTCTGAAGATACAATGCTTCCATATATGGTAGCTCTTAAGACTCCACGATCATCAACTAACATCCCCTCAAACTACACATGCTTTCCCAAGGGCTTTCGCCCACCCAGGCCCACATAAAAATAAAAATAAAAACCCTTTCCATGACTTATAGAAAATATTATATGATACTATGGGGCATAAAACAACAGACTAAAATTGGCTAAGTTGACCACTAGTAAGCCTACACTTAGTGATCATACCATGGAAAATAAGTGCTTACAATAATAACCAATGGAGGATTTAAAGTCTATTTCAAGTATCCCATAGAACTTTAAGCAATAATGATCTTTGAATAATTTTGGATAATGAACAATTTTTTTATTGTTGTTGTATTATATTTTCAATGCATGTTTTGGTGGCACTGTATTCATTAAACCTCATAAGCCTCTTCAATAATATGAAACATCTAGAAAGCCAGAGCGATAAAATTCAACACAAACACCCATAGCAATTTGATCATAGAATAAACACATCGATTCTTATATAGCAAGGGAGAAGTTCATTGTCTATGCTTGGCATATACCACTTGAAAAATACAAAAGGAAAATAGATGAAGGTGTTGAGTGCATTTACCTCTGTAGCTTCAAGTATCTTTCGAAGCTTACAATAACCTTTTTCATTCCATGTTTAGTTTCTTTGCATAATCTTGCCCCCATTGACTGAAAAATGAAAAGGGATAACTTTTAGAACAATTGAACATCATTAAAATGCATGCCTTCTTTGCATTGCAGTATTAGAACATCATTAAAATGCATGCCTTCTTTGCATTGCAGTATTAGAATATCATTCAATATAGCAGATTCTTTTTTATGTATTGCAAATAAGCTATGCATGGTTTGCATGCCATTTATTTTTGCAAGCCTTTTATATGATGCAAGGTATTGAATTCACTGGTAATTCACCCATGCCTTCTATTAAGACTCTTCAATGTGTACCTCAAGCTTAGACATCCTCATTATACTTACTTGCAGTGCTTTAAAAAAATGTGATACAACATGTCATGTTGTTGTATAACAAGTGTCTTCTATACTTTTCAGTTTTCTATAATGGTTTGCATGTCATAGTTTTTTACAAGGTTTATATATGATGACACCTACTGAATTAGTTGGATGTTTGTCCATGCCTTCTATAAAAACTCTTAACTTGTACTTGAGATCTTAAACATCTCCATTGTGTTTACATGGATACATATGTAGCAGTGTTTAAGAAAATCATTATGCGTATTCGCATTGTCGTATTGTTATTCACAATTTACAAAATATCATTATGTTCCCTTTCCGTGTGGTAAAGAAAAAATATTGGTTAATATTTTAAATGTGTTAAAGGATTTTGTTGATATTTTAAATTTGCTAAAGGATTGGGTCAATTTGTATAGTTGCCTAATTTTTTTTATAAAAATCATATTTATTTACATAAACAAAATGCTCGGTCACTACTTTGAAAATTATAAAGATTCATCAAGTTTCTGCAATGATGAATAAGAATAAGCTATAACCCATGAAAGTCAACTATGGAGACTTTTAGTTAGAAGAAACATAAATGATGAATGATATTTCCTAGTGACTTTGATGGTTTGACTAGTTCAAAAAATGCAAACTAAACTAAATTTGTGAAAATACTTCCACACATACTTTTCCGATTGTAAGATTTAGAACACCCACATGTCATCGTCATACTTTGAAGGTTTGACTAATTTAAAAGATGCAAACTAAACTAAATTTGTGAAAGTACTTCCATAAAGACATTTTCAATTTTAAGATTTAGAATACCCACATATCATCACCATACTTTGAAGATTCTTTTTAAGAGAAGGGGCTATCACATATTCTCTTTAAGTTAAAGTCCCCTTACTAGTTCTCTAATCACGATTGAAATTTTAGAATGACACCTTCCATGTTCTCTAATTGCCACGAGGAAAATGATTTAATTCACCACAAAATGCACAATATTTTTCTTATTAATATTGTTGTTCCTACTAAGATCATCATTAGCTTTTGCTTAGTTTTTCAAGGAAGAAAAGTGTGGTCAAGACAACTCTATAATGAATGGTAGTGTTTTGGAAGGAAACTTGAAGGTGGTTCTAAATGGATTGGTTGAGAATGTTAACAAAATGGGTTACGATATATAATATTTCATGGTATGGACATAATGGAGATAAGATCTACAATTTTTTAATTCCAAGTAGACCTCAATGTCGGTTCAAATGCTACAAAGGCCATTGGTGAATTTGTTAAATGTTTATGGAAGCATTAATTATGTTGAGGAAGGATACATTTTTGAGATACAACACTCCATTTGTATTCACAATTAAATTTATCAAATGTATCATTTATAAGTATTAACAATGATAAAATTTTGTCACTATTATTCAATCATATAGGTAATTTTAATAATTTTGTGTCCCCTAGGTTTGGAACATGTGAGTGACTTCACTTATTGAATGCCTTAACAACGCACTCCCTCATAGTGTTACAACATACTTTATAGTGTTACGGATAGGGCAAATATACCATTATTTTTATTCATTAATTTAATTTAAAAAGTTTTAAAGAATTCAAATTATATTGTGAGATCTTAATAATTACTAACATTTAGATTTGTAAAATTCTACTTAGAAGTATAAAAACATAGAATAGTCATTATCACTTCTTTTTTTTATTTTTAAACATAAATATAAACAACGAGTTTGTCTAATTATTTTACTTTTGGTCATTATTTAAATTGCATTTCTAAATGCATTATTAATTCTAGGAACTGAAAAATTTAAAACATTGTTAACTACTAAGACAACTAATTTCACTATTTAGTCCCATGGGATAGCACAATTGGTTAAGACATGCGCATACTCTTCCAGTTTGGGGAGAGGTCCTCTGGGGCTGTGAAGCTTTATCACTCCCATATCATCCACTATGTGGGGAAGTATCGGGGTGAGTTTCCAGCGCGGAATTTCCACTGTGGAAAAAAAAAAAAAAAACTAATTTCACTTTTTATAC
The DNA here is from genome assembly GCA_010110895.2 of Picea sitchensis. Classification (NCBI taxonomy): domain Eukaryota; kingdom Viridiplantae; phylum Streptophyta; class Pinopsida; order Pinales; family Pinaceae; genus Picea; species Picea sitchensis. The sequence goes on from SNQJ01S0008140.1 coordinate 272,606, forward strand.
ACAATCATTAAAAAAAAATTAAAAAGCTTATGAAAAGCCCAGTTTTCCCCTAAAAGCATTATGCACAATTCGTGGGAGTCCTAAAAGCATTATGCACATTTATCGATCAATGAAAAAGCTAAAATCCAATATAAGTTGTTAGATGTAAAAGCTTAAAAACAAGATGGACCGTTTGATGTACGTGATTGGCAAGGGAGTGGGATTCTGAGTTTAAATGCAGTGCCACGGAAATGATATGGCGATATATAACATCATCATCTCTTGGGAAACTTTGTTTGCCCTTCCACTTGTTCTTCGCCGTGTTTGCGTTTCCTCTTACTCTTTACCGGGCTGGCGGGCCAGAAATTGTTGTGGTTTTGGCGCTGCACCAGGGAGGGAGCACTGTGTATGGCGGTTTATACATTCCATGAATTCCATTCCAGCTGCAGTCTGAACGAATATTTATATGTGTATATTGTGTTCCGTGTAGGTATTTTGATACTATGAACTTTTTATTATCTCAGAGTTTGAAAGAGAATTCCTTCCTTGCTTATGGTATCAGTAGTTTAAAATGCACTTTACTTATGATGTACCTAATCATTATTATTTTCCCTGTTTACGATTTTTTGCAGGGCATAAAACGACAACGAAATGATCTGTGAGCTACTAAGGACATCAAGAAATTATTCGCAGAGGAAGAGGCACAAGTATATCAATAGGGTAATTTAATTAGAGAAATTTTCCCCAATCTCAATTGCAGTTCCGTTTTACAGAGTTCACAGCGTTTTAAATTAGGGTTTAGAGGATGTGGGATCTTTATGTCAAATTTGGGATCGCAAGAGTTGGTTTACACCCCATGCATGCTGCAAGCAAGAAGAATGTTGCAGAGTTTGAATTTTCTGTCTGTTGCAGGCCCGTGGAGGTCATTTACTTATCAGAGTCGTTCTAAAGGTTATTTACATTAGGATGTTCATCATTTACTGCAGCAAAGACCACCACAGGAAGATGGCTCTGTAATTCCGGCCGGTTTTTAGACGGTAACTGTGCTTGCATTTTCTTGACGGGAACTGTGCTTATGTTTTCTTGACGGAAACTGATAATTCTGTCAATGACTCCGTTTCTTACAGCTCACGCTCGTGTTAAGTATCGGACTTCTCTGCGTGGTGTTGGGCAACTGCACGTATGCGTCTCCGTTGGCCGTGATAGTAAGTATATTCAGTCTTCGTCATCTCACTAATCGGCCAGTGAATGATACTTTTGACACGTGGACGCCATCTGGACTAGGCTGCTGCCGCTAACATTTATTTTCTTGTTTATAGTGCTTGACGAGTTCTCGGTTGCTCGGTGTTTTTTTTTTTTAAGATTAATTCACTATTTCACCCGCAGTTTGCCGTCAGATTTTGATGGCTCGCCGTGTGGGTTTGCGTGATGTTGGAGATCATGGAATGGAATGGATGAGACTTTTGAGGGTTTTCAGTACTAATTCTCATCTTTTTCATTGTACCTTCCAGCCAGGTAAATTTATTTTTTCGTTCATCTTTTTCATTGTACCTTCCAGCCAGATAAATTTATTTTTTCGTTTATAGTACTTCGAGTAGTTCTCGGTTGCTCAGTGTTTTTTTGAAATTAGTTCACTATTTCACCCTCATTTTGCCGTCAGATTTTGTTGGCTCGCCGTGTGGGTTTGCGTGATGTTGGAGATTATGGAATGGAATGGATGAGACTTTTGATGGTTTTCAGTACTAATGCTCATCTTCTTCATTGTGCCTTCCAGCCAGGTAAACTGTTCGTTCTATTATGCTTCTGCTTGTTGATTAATCTTTTTCGGTCAGTAGGTCTCTGCTTGGTGTGGTGTGGTGTATGGTAGTCTGGTGAGTGGGCTTTTACAATTCTTCAATACTTACCTGTTTTCGCCTTTATTTAAATGGTGCGGTGTATGGTAGTCCTGCCAGCTAGCCTTCACAATATTCATTCCCTGCATATTTTCGCTTTTATGTAATGGTGTGGCGCATGGTAGTCCTGCCAGCTAAGCCTTCAGAATATTCATTACCTCCCTGTTTTCGATTTTCTGTGAATTGGTGAACTGTGAGTGCTTGAAAGTTTTTATAAGTATGGAAGTTACTTTGTTTTTTGAATATAATTTTAAAACACGCCTTCAGTTTTTTACATAGGAACAGAACGAAACAGGAAGGGAAAGGCTGATTATGTGCAGGTCCTTGCTTCACATGCCTTGCCTACCGCTATAACCAACTGCAACCCTAAGCTCTGATCAGGTTTGTTTTGATTTGATACGCATCAAGTATAACATATGATTTACATTTGAGATAATTATATATTTTCTTCTTTTCTGAATACACATACTGATTGTCCTGTTAGTGCAATGCGCACGAAGGATTAATGGAATTATGGTCGAATTCTCAATATTATGAGCACCACCTTCAGCGCCCCCATGCACCTCTGCATTGAGGCAGGTAGTGTAAATTATCCCATTTTCTTCCCTTCTTCCGAAAGGAGAACGGACATAAAAACATTCCGTTTCTTTGAAGTGAGTGGACATAAAAGTTTTTATTTAAATAGTATAGTTACTCTGGTCGCTGTTATTTTGGGCCTGTTATGTCAAAGTCTACACTCACCGTATAATACGAAAAGCATGCATATAACATCCTTTGGTTTCCATAAACTAGGGAAATGGTTAATGTTACGAAGCTCGAGGAATAGTGTGTATTATTAGGTCAATCGTTTTTAGTAGAAATGCTAAGAGTATTTCGTTTCTGTAAACTACTTTAAATAGCTAATTAGCTAATACATGCTACTTTTATTTCAAAATATAAAGTCACCATTAAAAAAATACATTTGGTATTCTTAAACTAGCTGCATACTTAGTACATAAATGATTAGTCTTGCAGTACATTACTGCATAGTTAATATTATCAATATTACAATTAAGCACATCTTTGGTTTTCTTTTTGAACATTTACTTGTAGTTAATGTTACAATGTGTAATCTATGTTAGGGGAAAGAGCATTTCTAATGTAGATAACTTGTATCTGAACTTGTTAAAGTATATTTGTGATTCTATATAGCATAGATAAGTAGATGGACTAGTTCACTGAAGATTAGGAGACCAAGTCATTAAATTGGTTTTAAGTGTATTTCTCATACACTCGTATATTATTGTTAGGTAGTGTACATTCTCACATTTTTTTTTCTTCTTTCAAAAAGAGATAGGACAACGATTGAATATTAGCAGACCAAGTCATTAGATTGGTTTTAAGTGTACTGCCCATAAACTTGTATACTATCACTAAGTAGTGTACATTTTCCTATTTTCTTCTCTTCTTCCAAAAAAAGCCATGACATAAAAGTATTCGGGTTTTTTTATTGAGTTGACATGAAAGCCTTAAGTTTCTTTAAATGAGTTAAATAGTTACTATGGTCATTGTTATTGTGAGAGATTGATGTCAAAGTCTACACTCATCGTATCATTAAAAAAACAAACATGACTTAAATAGTTACTATGGTCATTGTTATTGTGGGAGATTTATGTCAAAGCCTACACTCACCGTATCACTAGAAAAACAAACATATAACATCCTTTGGTTTCCATTAACTATTTAATGGTTGATATTATACCATTATGAATATTGTGCATTGTTAGGTTAATCATTTTTCCACTCTCCCTCATTTTCTTCTCCTTTTAATTTAGGTTGATAGTTTGACTACTTAGGTTACTAAATAATTGTGAGTTTTAATGACTTCTTCTTCTTCTTCTTTTAATTTACCGATGGAATACACATCTCGAGAAATGCTCCAGGTACTTTCCCTCATTTCAAGGATGGTACAGGAGGTAAATCGATTGGTTGCAATTTTGGAAACCTTACCCGATGGGAACATCGAGTGAGGCCCAACAATATCCATAGAGGCAGCTTGCCCAGGGACTTGACCTTGTGACCTCCTGCTTGTAATTTACAACACTCAACCACTCGAGCTAACCCACCAAGCTATGTGAGTTTTAATGACTTATAATCCTATATATTCAATTTGATTTGTTCCTTAATATTAAATAACCTTGTTTATTCTTAACCTAGGACACGATGAGCATATAATCAACATTAGAATATGTAAATAAATGTACCAAAGTGCAACTAACAAGGTTAATACATTGAAATTTAACATAGCTTTCAAAGGAATAGTTAAATTGGAGTGTGTGGATTAGACTTACATTTTGCTTGTTTATTACTAATTTAGTTGAATGATCGATACTCCCTGAACATTAATGTAGGGACAATACTTCTTGAGCATTAACCAGGGATAATGCCATTTGGAAATACAAGCCCAATTGCTTCCTTATTCGATTGAACGGATATTTGTAAGCTACTATTGTTTTATATTGAAGTAGATAAAGAGGAAAATTATATTTCAATCTTTATTGTAGTTAGCCCAAATTTGGGTATCTTTAAATTGGGTTCTTGGATTCAATGTATCTAATAGGAAGCTCATAGATTGTAAACCCCAAAAACAAAAGGACTAAGATGAAACCTGGAGGAACAAATTCTCCTACAGAGAAAATCTTACTATATAAATGTAAATAGTTACTTTTGATAGTTCTAAGAGTCCAATAATCGATTTTTATCTAGCTACCTATCCTTATATTGGTTGTGTCATTGAACCTATTGGCATATCCATTGATGAAGATTGCTTTTCTCTTCAAGGTTTTCTTTCTTGGGTTCCACCTTGGTCATTGATTGGGATATATAGAAGTAAGATCATATCAATAGTAAGATTCCCATGTATTTTTCTTTGATTTTGATCAAGGGAAATTATTGTTTCAACAAGCACCTTCGCCTTATGCTTATGTCGAGTCCTTGCTCCTCTCATGTCTAGGGTAATGAATTTCATCTCTGAATCACCATCACTACTTTGGATTGTACTAGGCTTATTATGATATGCCTAAATCATAGTCCCTTGCTCCTAAAGTAGGATTCTCCTAATATGCTTTTGTTCATGACCTTCATAGAAGATGAAAAGAAGTTGATTGAGGCATATGTTCTGAAGACGAGGTTCGCATCTAGATGACTATGAGAATCTCTTGATGAACTTGCCCCATTCACAATGAAAGATCATTGTGTGTTATTGGTGGATCCCCATGTTCAATTGGAATGAGGTGGGTTCAAACCCCTTTCCAAGTTATGAATCTTGAGTGTATTGAGTCTTTTCATATCAACCAAACTTATTGTTAACATAATTGAGCCTGCCATTCTCAAATGATGGCCCTGACCTTGAGACACCTCAACTATAGCCTTTTGCAAATTTTTCTACTTAGGACAAGTGGCAAAGTCAACCCATGATGAGATAATTTCCCTTTAGTCTAGATTCTCCACTCCAATATTAGCTAGGATGTCCTCTATCTTGTTTCCACATCTTCCAATATGGTGAAAGCTATGTGGCCATAATTGGTTATCATGCTTTCGATACTCTGGTCATATTTGGTTATCATGTTTTCAATACTCTTTAGAGTGAGCATGAGTCTCCAGTGGATCTCTTTGGGCATGCACCCATTTATTGTGGTTAGCTTTTACAAGAGGTTGACAACAATTTGGCAGTCCCCCTCCCCTTGCGTCTTTCTCATTCTTTGTCAGGTGGATATGTACAATCCTCTCTTAATAGCCCGTAACTTTGTTGAATATTGGTTTCAAGCACTATATTGGTTGCATAGAATCTTATTGGTCGAAGCTTTTGATCTTAAATGATTTCTTCTATACCTGAAAATCAAGGATTTCCCTTGAAGGCGCCATCAAAACTTAGTTTTTGAAAAGGGGGACACTGGATTATTTGATTTAATATTGGTCTAATGTGTTTCAATGCCTAACACTGAGCATATGAGCTGCTTATTATCTGCCATGTCCACATCTTTGTCTTCCCGGGTTTTGGAGTAGATGTTTTCCCTCACATTTCTTCCCATTTTTTGGATTGAAATTGGATTTGATCATGCTTGTTCTTGGAAGAGCCTTTGGTTTCTCTCCTTCTAGAGGTTCCAAAATATAAACCCCCAAAAAAATTTCCCAGATATGTTTTATGATTCGCCTTCTAAATTTTCCTTTGGGCCATTTTCTAATCATCTCATTATTTCTTTGGAAATTGTTGCTACTTCACTTAAACTTACCAAAAACCCACTCCCAACATGATTTATCTAATGGGAAGGAGACAAAGATGTGATCAATAGATTCTTCCACTTGGTTACTTAACATACATTGAGAGGGGCCTTCAAATTCCCTTTTACCAGATTATCCCAATTGAAAATTCTTTATCACTATAACAACCAATGAAAATAAACTATTTTTGGCCATGCTCTTGAGTTCCATATCTTATTCCAAACTTGGTCTTTCTTGTTCACTGCTTCCTAGTTAAGGAGGTTTGTATATGCTTGTCTTACATAGTATTTTCCCCCTCCTTAATCCCCATCTTAGGTGATTTGGGCCTACTTGCCTAGGAATAATTCTCATTTTGAATTCATTCCATAGCTTATGTTTGTCTTTATCTAAAATGGTTTTCATCTAGGAACTTGAGGGGTTGGGGGGGGCAAGTACTACTAAAATGATCCTCAACATGTTGTTAGGAGTATTGATGCCAATACTATCATATATAACCCCAACCAACTTCTTTGAAATGTTGTTAAATCTCCCTGAAAACCTCTTTGCTTACAAAAGGTTCATGTTGATTCCACAAGTCTTCCGAAAACAAAGTTGCACTGCCCATCTCGAACTTCCCAAATGATGATTTCTTGAGCCATCGCCTAATATTTTCTCACATTGTTCCAAATGTATGGTCTTTGGTTTTTGAGCTCCATACACATCAAAATCTTCATCTCCATCCTTGGGGTATACTTTTCTCTCCAAATCTTTGCCCAAAAAAGATTTTATTTTGTTGCCCATCTCCAAATGAGTTTCCCACTTAGAGTTGTGATCATAATCTTTAGGCTACATATACCAAGCCCACCCCTTTCTTTGGGTTGACATATTTTTTTCCAGGATACTAGAGCCCATTTCTTTTCCATCACTACACCACCCCATAAGAAACCCTTGTGAAGTCTCTCAATGGCCTTATTCACCCTTTATGGAGACAATGATGATGAAATTTGGAATTAGAATTGCTTTAAGGATAGATTTAATGAGAGTGATTATTCATACCAGAGATGGGGCTCAAAAAGTCCAATTGTTTAACAATCCTTGAATTCAATTTAGAACTACCCCCAAAGATAATTTGCTCCTTAAATTCTCTGCCGCGGGTATTGTACAAATTTTAGATCTATGGAAATGAATGCAAATCTGAAATTTCACCTCATTTACTTGAGGTTTCCCAGATCTAATCCCCACGAAAATTGAGCCTTTGGGCTATTCTGAAGTATTTAATTACAAAAGCAAATACTTCTCTTTGTTTCAAACCAAATCGCCCAGCATCCCAAGAAAATGAATACGATACAATTGTACTTCAATACCAACAAGGCACACTTTTCTAATCTTATAACAGATCTGGAATAACTTTATTACAACAGATTTTATAGTAGAAAACATTATCCTTTATCTTCTATATGTGTATTAAATCACTTAAAAAATTTAGCAATATAATATGTCAAATCAACATGAACAACAAGTGCTAGAATCCATCCAATCAAGAAGATAACACAAGTTGAAAATCAAATCTACAAGTACACAATAAGTGGATGGCTGGAAACTTCATACATATATGAGAAATGAAGTACAAACACATCACAACTTTATCACAAAGATGGTACGAGTCAAGCTTTCCAAACCCTAGCTAGGGAAACCATGAAAACCGTAGCCACCAACTCCTCCTAGATAGGAATCACTCCTAAACAAAGTTGGTCACTCCACCACGCCTACTCAACAAGCCATCATCATCACCAAAAAGTCCTCCTTGGCACATGCAAAACATCTTCTTGTCTCCTCCTCAACAAACATATCGAGTAGCACTAGGGTTTCCAAAACCCTAGTGTTGTTCTCTCACAAGAGCTACAAGATAAACTACCTTTTTTTACCCTTTAAGGTTTATCGCAAACCCTATCTTCTTTGCCTCCTTAGGGTGAAACACTGACCCTGGAATTTCCCTTGAACTTCTCCAAGAATCCTAGTGCTCCAAGACAAAGAGAGATGATACAATGAAGAGTACACAAGAGAGAGAAAGTAGTGTGCTCTACTCCTCACATCTCTACTACAAGTGTCTAATTTAATGAATGATCGAATGAAATCTCTCTCTCCTTCCTCTATTTATATGAAAGGTAAGGGAGGCCAACAATATAAATTGGACCTAGTCCACTACAAGCAACCAAACTCTACATAAGTAGGCTCACATAGGGAATGCTCTCTTCAAGTGACACATGTCAACCTCCAAGGTGAAGATGTCTAGCAAGCAAGGCTCCAAGGCATGAACACTCCTCAAGAACGGTACAATGCTCCACCTCCACAAGCCTCCAATGCTCCTTCTATGCCATGTGCTCCTCCGGGTCCACCCCACCTACATGATTACTACCTCAACCCAAGCATCCTCAAGTCAAGTACCAGCCTCCATGCAAGAAACCAAGTGTTCACATGCCATCTAGGACCCAATCCCCACCTTTGATATGCCCAATGCTCCTCCAAATCAAATTGTCCCTCAAGAAAGAAACCATACTCCATGTGTTGGCTACATGAAGAAGTCACCAAGCTCAATAGGTCTCCAACATTCCAAAGAAGAATGTCACAAAAGCATCAATACAAGGTCTACCAATCAAAGAGTAAGCCAACTCCATAGTGTATGTCCATCACAGTGCAAAAAAGGGTCATCCATACACCATGCAACCCACATCATATGAAACAACCCCAAGCATGATGTAAACACTTTTGGAGTAACCCAAAAAGCCAACAAGTATCCCTGGGTAGTTTGTGAGAAGAGAGTCTTTATGGAAGTTAAGATTCCTACACAATCACTATTGAACATCCATTCTAGTGTTGAATTTTTTTTTATCTTCATTGCTTACCCCTCAAATGCTAATAGAAATAAGTAAAGAGTATTCTTTATATATGTTGAAGTTTGCTAACCTAGCACACTACTATTAATTTCGAGCAAAGCACATTCATTGAATTAAGGCACAACTAGGCTACTCAACGATAATCAATAGAAACATTAAAAACAATAAACACACACATTTGCACAGAAGATTCGGGTCAACACCCCTGGAAAAACCCTTGCGAGAAAACTAGTTCTGAGTTTTATTATTATTGGGATCCCTTCTTGGGATAATGGCCCTCAGAAAATTACGATGCAGTGATAACCTAGCCCACATGGCTACTATCTCCCCCATTTCCCCTTTGCACGCTTTCTCAGTGCTGCCCACTCAGACACAAGTACATGAGAAATACTCCATATTGTTCATGTGCACTCATAGTGTGCCCCTCACTCTCCTTAGATATGCTTTTATAATCTCCTAATGACTAAAACCCTAACCCTAGATCTCAATGGCCAAGATTAGATCTTGGATCTCACGATCTAACGATCATGACTTAATCTTTCGTTGAGATGACTTAAATCACTTAAGTCACTCAACCTTTCAAAAGTCACTGTAGTCATTACATAAAATCCACTATAAAGAGTGTCACTCGGACACCTCCGCATGCTAGGCACTACCAATGCAGAAGTACTTGTCCAAGCTACCCCAAAAGCTAACAATATATTATCCTCTTATCATATCCTCCCCTACCTAATTCCAATATTGTGTCACTTGTGAATTAGAAGTGCAAAATGACCTCCATATCAGGATACACCCTGATGCCCTTCAAGGATCTTAACTGTTTCATAGGATTCAAAGATCTACCCAACCCTTCCACCAACATGATATAGAGATGAAGAGAGAGGGTATCCCCTTGACGGATATCCCTATTAGGGTTGAATGGCTAAGTTGGGGCACCATTTGCCAAAATGGAATAGAAAGAAAATGTGATGTAGCTCATGACCCACTCAATCTAGATATTATCAAATCCAAATGCCCCCTGAACATATTCCAGATATTGTTAGTTTAGGAGATCATAAGCCTTTCACATGTCGAGTTTGATCATCATCTTTATTTTCCCCCAATTTTAGAGAATGTATCACTTCTTGTGCAATAATAACTCCATCTAGGTTTTACCTACCTCCCATAAAGATCCTTTGTTCTTTGGAGATGAATTGGTTTAGGATGGGTTTTTGATATCTAGCAATCACTTTAAAATGATTTTGTAGAAGGTATTGTAGAGTGATATGGGAAAAATTTTGTGAACAATTCTAACATTCTCCTATTTCATGATGAAGTTGATGAAAGTATCATTTAGTGCTCTTAACATTATCCCTTCTCTCCTAGATTCCCCCATTGCTTGTCAGATGTCTTCCCAAACTATATGCCAATAGTCTTAGATGAATTCCACAAGATATCCATCCAGGCTAGGAGCTTTTCCCTAGGCTATATTAAGGACAATGTGCTTGACTTACTCTTTAGATATTGCCCTAACTAGATTTTGAGCTTATGAAATCGAATTTGGAGTTTTGTCACAGATCAAGCTAATGACCTCTCATTGATCTACCTCTAGATCTAATAACATGTCCCTGGAGTATCTTGATGATTCCTCTTTTATTTGCCACGAGATCTCGATCTTTTCTCCATATTCTTTCCTTAGGATGGTGTTTCAATTGATGCTTCTATTCTTTATCTAACTTGGTGGAAAATTTTAGTGTTTATGCCCCCTTCTTGAAACTATTGCAATCTTGATTTTTATTTCCAAAAGGATTCATCTTTTTTCTCTTGCTCATTTGTTTTGCACAAGAGTTGGTTCTCCTATTGCTCCAGTTTTTGGGTTAATCCTTCCATCATTATTCTCTCTTGCACTAATTTCACTTGTGAAATCAACTTTGTAGTTTTGCCACATATTAGGCTAATGGCCTCATGTTGTTCTACCTCTAGATTTGATATTAAGTCCTTAAAGTATCTTGGCAATTCCTCTTTGATTTCTCACTAGATATATATCGCATCTCTATATTCTTTCCTGAGCATGGTGATTTGGTTGCTTCTTCTATTCCTCATCATAACTTGGTGGACAATTCCAGTGTTTATGCCCCCTTCTTGAAGCTATTGCACTCTTGATTTTTGTCTCCAAAAGGATTCATTCATTTTCTCTTGCTCATTTGTTTTACACAAGAGTCATTTCCCTAATTGCTCCCATTTTTGGTTTAATCCTTCCAGCATTATTCTCTCGTACAATGATTTCATATACGCTTATATTTTTTGTGTGAAATGAAAGATAACATAGTTACCAATTTAACAAGAACTCTAGCCATAAAACCCATATTTTTTGGTCAAATAAACCAAAATCAACCCCCAAATTGAAAAGTGGTGCTACTTGTAGCACCTTTTTTCTTTTTAGGGTTAAAATTACCACATTTTGTAACCATGGCATTAATAGCCTTGTAATATTGCCAATAGAACCTTAATATCAACCCTTGAATCGAAAAGTGGAGCTGTCAAGAACACCATTTTTTTCTCGAGGTTAAAATTGCAACTACTTTGAAACTGTGGACTTGGCAAATGATACCTTTGCAGCCAAAACATTAAAATCGACCCCTAAATTGAAAAGTGGTGCTCCCAATAGCACCCCCCTCTTTTTTGAAATCATGACCTTGAAAATTGGTATCCTTGCAACCGAAATCTTAAAATCAACCCCCAAATAAAAGAGAGGTGCTATCAATAGCACCAACTTTTGGCGGGGGCTTAAAATTACAACATTTTTTAAATCGTGGCCTAACAACCCGAAATTGTTGCATATAAAATCAAAAAAATGAAAAACCACTAAAAGCATAGGAAAGATAAATAAAAATAATAGGAAAATAAAAGGGAAAAGAACTCAGAAACGAGAATAAAACAATGTTTTTAAAATAAAATTTAAAAAAATAAACAAATAAAAAAGAAAAAATACATTATTAAATAAAAATGATAAAAAAGAGGTTTTTTTTTCATTTCAAACGAACTTAAAAAACCACTGATAAAAAACAAATATAACAAAATAATTACAAAACCGAATTATTAAAAAAAATTAAAAATGAAAAAAGTTGAAATAAATTAAAATAATATCAAAATTTTAAAAAATTACCAAAACAAAGGTAAAAGACAAATGGGCACCCACACACAAATTACCATTAATCATAAGAATAATCATGATGATGACTAGTGTATCTCCTATTTGATATACAATTGTTTGATAAGTTCAAAGACTATGGGAAAAAATCACATGAGATTAAAGCAACATAATTTGCAAATAATTAACAAAAATGCAATTATTACAACTTCACATTACTCATAGATGAATTCGTCAAAAGACAGGGTTTTCAAAATTTAATTCAAACTAATAAAAATAAAATTATGATTCTTCAGTTTCCAACCCCTTCTCCCTTTCTCAAATTACAATAAATAAGAATTAAAGATCCAAAAACTAAGGATGGTTTCCTCTTTTTGCTTCAACTGTCTTGTACATGTGTCAACTTGATTTACTAATTGATATCATAGAGAGATATCCTCGTCGCTAGCAACACCTTCTTTGTTGACTTTTTTCTCTTGTTCTTGAACGTAAGTTTACCATAGGGTAAATTTCTCCAACATCGGTGAAAACAAAGGTGGGTGAGGAATGTCTTCATTTAACTTACATCGGTAGATTCTTTTGGCAATTTATTCATATTTTGATTTAAACTTCGACAAGAAAACATCAACGGACTTAGAGCATTTTACTGGTCGGGTGTTAAACATCTTAACAACATTCACATTCCACAAATTTAATTGTGCAATCCCATTTGTTCATGAGCTTCTTTGTTGATTTACATCTACAAGACAGGTTGACAAAGGTATTGACTGACCAAGGAACTATACACAGAGCATCTCATGATCTTCAATGATGTCTAGAGCTAGATCCCAAAGATACGAATTGTTCTTGTTGGTTTCTTTGATCAAATCATGAGAAAACATACAATTGATATGCCAAGAATCCAATGAAGCTTGTACCTGTATTTTCTCTTCTTCAATTTTTATAGAGTAATCTTTAGGTAAATTGATTCCTTTTGTGTCCCATGTCTTCAATTCATCAAAGGATCTTTGTGTTTCCTTCTATTTCTCAGACCGTGTTTGAGATTTGAAATTCTGCAGTGATTTGTAGCAGTTGATCACATTGTCCCTTGATTTCATTCACTTTGGCATAGAACAATTCATGAAGAGAGACTAATTTTTTCATTTCCACTGCTTCTTTCTTCATTGTTTCTGAATTCTTTTGTTTGATTTTTATTTCATTCAATTGCGCTACTAGAATATCAACTTGATTCTCATGATTCATGTTCGTTTATTTCTTCTCTTCTGAAAGAACGGCCAGTTGTTTAGCATATTATGATTTGATATCATTTATTTTAGTTTTGAGTTGTCCATTGGTATCAATAGATACGTTATTCTCCTCTGGAAGATGGTCATTATGAGCCTGATGTTCTTTTGATATGATACTTTCTTGGGAACTCAATTGTTCCTGCAATTCCAATACCCTTTACTTTTATTTTCTTAATTGAGAAGAAAGTTTGCTCACTGACCATTTATTTGCATCAGCAAATGCCCCTAAGGCATCAACAACTTCTTCTGCAAATTCTTCTTCATTCAAATGTGGAACATTCCAAAGCTGCATTATTTCTTGTGTGGTCTCTTCATGTTGTGCAGTCTTTCTTTTCTTAGTTCTCCTTTTCATGATTGTTTTAGTTGTATCACTGAAAGTATAGGTATTCAGTGATAAGACAATTTCTTGAATTGGTTGTAGACTATCAAAATCAAGAGATGTGGAAACTAGTCTACTTGGAATGGAAGTGATGGGAGTAGTGTCAATCGCAGAGACAATTGTAACAATTGTTGACTGAGTGTCTCAGTACCTGTATTGATACCGATTCCAACATTTACTTTAGTTGTTTTTACAAGGGTTTGTGTTGTAACTTTATCTTGATCCTGCTTCACTGTTACATTGTCTTGTTCATTTTGCTTGTCCACTTGCATGTTAGTAGTAGAAGTATTATGATCTTTCTCTGTCTCATTTTCAGATTGTTCATCTTTCTCTTCATCAACATTTATTTGTATATTACCATGTTTCTCACTTTTTTCCTTTAAAAAGACTTTCTTTCTATTGAATTTCCAATCAAAAAATTCTTGCATTTTGGGGTTGTTTTTCAACTCATGAATTCCCTGAGCCACTTCTAGATAATTTAAAGCTCTCTGAAAAATGATATCGAATGGTTCATCCTCATGATTGTATGCTTTGACATTTTTCACCATGTTGCAATGTTTCTTGACAAGACCGATTGGGTCATGTCTCTTGAAATTGCCATGTTCTAACCAAATTCTTTCCATTTGCTCTACTTCTTTCAGAGCATGTTTAGCATTTAACAGAGAGAAAATGCCCAGTGAAATTGGGAAAGATGGCCATTGTTTTTTTTTACTCTTTGACAAAGAGGCAACAATGCCAACACCAACAGTTTGATATGCAATTTCTCTAAGTGTCAATCTTTCTGGAACATACCTAGGTAAAATATGAGGAGCTCCTTCACATCCATAAATCTTTATATAAGAAAATTCTTCATCAATAAACCAATCACCAATTTCTTTAATAACATTGGTAGCTTCTTGAGTAAACCTGGGGGTTGGTTGATTTTTCATAATCAAGTATAGAGGGACCATAAAGTGATTGCAGATTTCATAGAAGAAATTCCTATAGTTTAGTGCCCACATTTTAAAACAATGTATGTGAATAGCCTCTTTGAAAGGTGACCAATTCTAGGCCAATAGAGGAAATGGGGTGACTGCATAGGAAACATCTATTAAATATCCCAACACAAAGAACCCTTGGCAATACCTTGGGGGTGCTTCCTGTGTTTTTTTCACCTCTAGCATGATATTGGCGGAGAGGATGTGAACCCATTTGAAGACTTATCCTTTGAGAACATGGTGGGTGAGGGGAACCCAACCCAATTTAAACTTAAAAGAATCATTTTACATAGAGGCGACAAAGCATAATAGCTACTAGCATGGGAGGTTTCTTCAATCTTTTCACAATCTTTCTCGATGAATAGGTATTCATGGGGAGATGACTTCATTCGAACCTTCATGAGGGGCTTTGGAGCCTAGAGATGGATGCTAGTCCCCACGTCTGGGCACATGAGATGATGGACATTGCCTTTGGAGGCACTTTGGCATGACCAAACGGTGAGCCCATACCATCTTCCACTTGGACATTGGCCTTTGGAGGCCTAGACATCATCGTTCTAGCCCATGACGTCATCTAGCGTCTAGTGGTTGGTGGATGAGGCACTTGACATGGACTTTGGCCTATAAGAGAGTGACACATAGCCTTTGGAGGCCCAACGTTCCACATCTTCAGCATGGACATCACATACTAGAGCCCAACATCACCCTTTTAAGCCATGACGTCACCCTTCTAAGCTTTTACTTGATGTAAAATTTGATTTTGTAAATTTGTAAGGGAAAATTAAGAAGTAGGCGCTCTTGTGAAAAGACATGACTTTTCAATGAAGTCTTTTCATGGCCAAGACTTCCCATATAAATATGGCTAGCCAACATTTCATTTTATCATCACATTCTCTCACACATGTGAGAGTGAGGTCTGAAATTTTCGTTATTCTCGAGGTAAATGGTCTCTTTTACTCATGCGCTAGCCTTTGGAAGACAAGATTGGATGTCTACTTGTTGTTTTTTGGAGGAATTTTCTGCAATTAGGGTTTTTACTTGTCATTGTCTTGGTGAAGTAAATTTCTGAATTTTTTATGTCATTAATGTTTTATTGAGAACTTACTTGTTCATATCGAAGATTATTTGCTTGGATAAAACCGTAAGAGATGAGCATAAGTGCTTCCTCCTCTCACAAGGATGATTTCATCCATTAATTTGTGAAGGAAGTCCTACCTAGATTTAAGCTCCTAAAGCCCTAAAGTGCTAGCACTTTAGGAGTTTGATTCTAGACTCTTGTTGACATTATTAAAGAATCTAAGGAGGGAGGAGAAGTTGCTAAAGCCCAAAAGTGCTTGCACTCTAGAAAATTTATTGGTTTGAAATCTAAGGCCCTATAGTGCTAGCACCTTAGACTTCAAGCTCCATCCATTAGACATTGTTATCATCATCTCCAATTACATTATATTGTTGTTGTAAAAGACTCCATAAGCTCTGAAGGAACTAGTTTACTTGCTCTCTTGTGAAAGAATGTGATCAAACAATCATCAATTCTTACTCTCTAAAGGTTTTACTAACTTTTCTTAACTCTAACCTAAGCTAACTCATCAAATTTATTGTCGTTGTTGCAAAACTTTGCTACAGCCATCTAATTCATTCTAATTTGTTGCATACATCATTCTAACAACTAGCTAACATACTAAAAAATTGCTTGGAGTAATCAGATATTGATCTATGGGATATGTGTTATGTTTTCCTTGCTAATTCATGCAATTTTGATATGTTTTACTTCTTGTTGTTACAAAATTCTAATTGTTGTTGTAAACAGATATATGTTTGCAATTTTGTATCAGCCATCATTAATTTTCATTGTCTATTGTCTCTTGAAGTTTATATCACATATTGGTACTTGGAAATATCATATATATGTTGTAATTTTTTCTTGTTCCAGGAAGGTACCTAAAATATCTTTTTCTTCCTCAATTTCACAGACATAGACCTCTGACTTAGGTGATCAAGAGAGGGGGCGCTAGGCTTGGCTACAATACTTTCTACTTTGAACCCTTCAGGTCACCAGGGATGCTAGGCTTGGCTACAATACTTGCTACTTTGAACCCTTCAGGTCACCAAGGGTGCCTCCCTTGTGGTGGACCTCCTCCATCACTAAAATAAGGGGATTTCTTACTAAGGTGACAGTCGTAGGATTTCCTATGGTTACGTAAGGTTTGGGTACTTGTGGTGGGATTTGCACAAGTAAAAATCGTGCGATAACATTTTGGCATCGTTGTCGGGGAGAACCGATTTAGTTTTCCTCAACGATATATTTTTGGTGAGCTTATCTTGAAGCCCTTATCTCACAAGCTTACATGGTGACTCCACTAAGGGTGATTTCCTCACTTTATTTGATCATCCTAGAAGGGTTATTTGGTGACTCAATTGATGACAACCCGTGTTGAACATCGTTATAACAGTCAACCCTTTTACCCATGGCTTCTCCGAGATGGGATCTAGGTGATATTTCCAGACCCTTGGACATGAGTAAAATCCTAGGGTACCCTCGAAGGATGCTTACTGAATACAAAGTGAAATGGTTGCCCATATTTTCCGGTAATGGTGAAACCACTGCCGATGAACACATGAGTATTTTTTGGGTTTTCTTTCAATTGCATCTTGTAGATGATGGAGCTGAAGATTTGGTGATGAAACTTTTCTCAGCCACTCTTCATGATGTTGTTAAAATATGTTATGATGGTCTCCATGATAAAGGCATTGAGACCATGGAACAATTTGAAGATACCTTCCTAAATAGATGGGGCACTGGACAAGACCCTAACACGTTGTTCAAGTGATTCCATGACATGGGAGAAGAAGAAATTTATGAAGAGGGTCACCAACCCCTTAGAGAGGAGCAAGAATTACCTCATGATTCTGTCAAGTACAACAAAGAAGCTCCTCATAAAAATGAAGTCTTGGTGTCTACTATTCTTTTTGATGAAGTCATCCAAGCCTCTATGCCTCTTGCACATGAAGAAGAGAACATAGTAAGTTACACTCCTTTTCAGGATTTCGATGATGCTCTATTCTATGATTTAGAAAGTGAGGAAGTGTTGGAGGAACCCTTGGATGCACTAGACCCTTCATGTTATAATAAAATTGATGATGTGATTACGAATATTGATGAGTTTATACATGTTGGGAGAGGTAAATGGGATGTGATTTGTCATGATGGAGATCCCATTTACGACATTGAAGGTCATTTTTAATTATTGCCTTTACAACAACCATATCTGATTGTTACTGATTCAAATATTTGGCAATGTAAAGATGACATGATTACATACTTGTTCCAACCACCCAAGGATGACTTACTGCAACATTCTCATGATGATTTATGGTCATACCCTGTGGGGTGTGATATATATTCTTTTGAACAATTGGATTTACTCTACAAAGAGGATTTTCAACCACTATTGTGCTCCAATTTTGATGAGGGTAAGGACATGATTTGCCCAGAGCAGGATTTTTGTGACAATATTTTCCAGCCTTCCTCTTTCCTTTCATTTCGCTATGTCACTAAGGATGCAGCTGGGAAACACATTCCTTGTCTCAACTTGTCCCCGGGGAAAAATTTCTTCATAGAATTTAATGGTAGGTTCAATGCTTTAAGAAGAAGTTTGACATCTCAATCTTTCAACCTTCCCCTGATTAGCTGTCAATCATCCTCTAGATTTTTGTTTATCCCTTCTCAAGCCTCGGGGAGTGATAAGATCCAGGGCAGTCAACCTTTGGAATCTTTGAGATAGCCTTGTGAGTCTTTATCTTATCACAACCCTATTCAGATGTGGATTGAACATTCTTGTGCTAATGTGACTTGGCATAATCTTGCCCCACCCTCCTGCCTCTATGAATTAAATTTTATAATTAGTTATGATACAATGTATGCTCTGACTCATGTTCCTTTTGTGCTTGACTTATGCTTGTTTTGGTTGATGATGAAGCACAAGGGTAGGTGTTGTGATACAATGCTAGCATGGTCGTACTGGTTATATGATTATACCTAACATTGAGACTAACCTAGATTAGGTAGGTAGGTTAGGTTAGGCATTTGCATCATGCATTGCATTGTATATATCTTGCATCTTGCATTTCATGATAGTATAGCTACATGTTGATTTGATTTGCATACATTCTAATGATCCACATGTTTTGTTTCTACATCATTTGCATTTTTCTATGTTATATTTGTATCTATTGCATGCTTGTATTGATATGTTAGAATAAAATGTCAAAAAAAAATCAAGTTTTGCTTTAGATGTTAGTGGTTTTATTCTCAAATGAACACGGGGTAAGTGAGCCACCCTCGATATCCACAATTTGTTTGTTTCAGTGTGTGTAGACACAGGTCATACCAGGAGATGTTGAGGTTCTCATGCGCTCCATAGTGAGCACATGTCCCCACGTAGGAGCCAGATGTTACCCCCTCAAACTAGGGGTAACTAAGAAGATCATGTCTCGAAGCCCACATGTAGAAAACATGGAGTGCCAAGAGTCTGATTGACCAACAGAGCCCACAAGGCCCCTCCTATTTTTTATCACACCATCATTCATCACCAACAACAAAGCAACATCCACCACATCAGCTTGGGCTAGAAGACAACGGGTCTTGCTTCATGAGGTAACAAGTCTAGTATCGTGGTAAGTGTCATTTTAACATTTGAAGCATTCAAGCATGCTGAAAAGAACCATGTCTTGATTATGAAACATCTGCTTGGAATTTAAACCTTTTTCCTAGTTTCACCTTGGTGAGTGACACGAGTTCCTAGTAAGTACATCACCCTCGGGAAAGGGGTTGCTACTGGGTGGTCCTTTGAAGGGTCATCATACCATTTACTTCCATACTTACCACCTTCCATCATTCTACCCCTTTGTTTCCTTATCTTTTAGGTTTTCGGGTTCATTGACCCAAGAAGGGATTGTACCTCATTTCATGGGAAGAAGGGGCTAAAGGCCCAGAGGTGTTAAAGCTAGAAAGAGATAAAATCCAATCATTATCCTTCTAGATGCAGGACCTGAGGTCCTGAGAACAATAAAATGCTTCTCCAAAAAAAAAGTGAAGGACTTGCAAACTAAATCACATAATTAATAAATGTCCCTCTTGTTGATGGGATGCATTGCGGTGTCTTTTACTTTCCATTGCACATGGAACTCAATGTATCCTAGCTTCAAGTGGCATTGCGATGCTCTTTACTTTCCATTGCATATAACACTCAATGGTTGAACTCTGATAAATTAAATGGCAAGGGATTGGAAAAAGGTTGCATTGAAAACAAAGGATGCAACACACCCTCTACAAAGGCACCCATAAATGATACAATACAAACCCTTGTATGTCAAGGAATCCATACCTAGAAGTCTTACCCCAAAATCCACCTCACAGTCACTACATGACCTAGATAGGTTCCTCTTGGGAAACATCCTTTGACTTGAGGGTTGGCTTACCCAATAGGGCACCATGACACCCCTCCCATACCTAAATTAGGAAAAACTTATAAGGTATTTAAGCATCTTTTTAATTTGAAAGGGGGGGATCAATGCACATGTTCGGGTGGTTCTTGTATTAGATATGGCTTACTTGGAATGATACTTGTGACTTGTGAACCCTTCGAGGGCGTATCTGCTTGTCTTTGCAGGAACTTGCCTAGTGAACAAGTATTCATGGAGAGATGACTTTGTTCAAACCTTCATGAGGGGCTTTGGAGCCCAGAGATGGATGCTAGACCGCACGTCTGGGGCACATGAGATGATGGACATTGCACTATGAGGATGGAGGACGTTGCCTTTGGAGGCACTTTGGCATGACCAGAAGGTGAGCCCATACCATCTTCCACTTGGATGTTGGCCTTTGAAGGCCTAGACGTCACCATTATAGCCCATGAAGTCATCTAGCGGCTAGGGTTTGGTGGATGAGGCACTTGACATGGACTTTGGCCTATAGGAGAGTGACACATGGCCTTTGGAGGCCCAACGTTCCACATATTCAACTTGGACATCACATCCTAGAGCCCAACTTCACCCTTTTGGACCATGAGGTCACCCTTCTAGTGTTTTACTTGATGTAAAAATTGATTTTGTAAATTTGAAAGGGCAAATTAAGAAGTAGGCCCTCATGTGAAAAGACATGACTTTTCAATGAAGTCTTTTCATGGCTAGGATTTCCCATATAAATATGGCTACCCAACATTTCATTTTATCATCACAACTTCTCTCACACATGTGAGAGTGAGGTCTGAAATTTTCTCTATTATTGGGGTAAATGGTCTCTTTTACTCATGTGCTAGCCTTAGGAGGACAAGATTGGATGTCTACCTGTTGATTTTTGGAGGAAATTTCTGCAATTAGGGTTTGTACTTGTCATTGTCTTGGTGAAGTAAGTAAATTTCTGTAATTTTCATGTCATTGATGTTTTATTGTGAATTTACTTGTTCATATTGAAGATTATTTGCTTGGCTAAAACCCTAAGACATGAGCATAAGTGTTTCCTCCTCTCACAAGGATAATTTCATCCACTAATTTGTGAAGGAAGTCCTACCTAGATTTAAGCTCATAAATCTCTGAAGTGCTAGCACTTTAGGAGTTTGATTCTAGACTCGTGTTGACATTATTAAAGAATCTAAGGAAGGAGGAGAAGTTGCTAGAGCCCAAAAGTGCTTACACTCTACCAAATTTATTGGTTTGAAATCTAAGGCCCTAAAGTGCTAGCACCTTAGACATCAAGCTCCATCCATTAGACATTTTTATCATAATCTCCAATTACATTATATTGATATTGTAAAAGAATCCATAAGCCCTAAAGGCACTAGTTTACTTGCTCTCTTGTGAAAGAAAGTGATTAAACAATCATCAATTCTTACTCTCTAAAGCTTTTACTAACTTTTCCTAACTCTAACCTAAGCTAACTCATTAAATTTATTGTTGTTGTTGCAAAACTTTGCTACAACCATCTAATTTATTCTAATTTGTTGCATATATCATTCTAACAACTAACTAACATACTCAAAAATTGCTCAGAGTAATTGGATATTGATCTATGGGATATGTGCTAAGTTTTTCTTGTTAATTCATGCAATTATGATATATTTTAGTTGTTGTTACAAAATTCTAATTGTTGTTGTAAATTTATATATTGTTGCAATTTTGTATCAGCCATTATTAACTTTCATTGTCTATTGTCTCTTGAGGTTTATATCACATACCGGTACTTGGAAATATTATATATATGTTGTAAATTGTTCTTGTTCCAGGAAGGTACCCGAAACATCATTTTATTCCTCAATTTCACAAACATAGACCTTTGACTTAGGTGATCAAGAGAGGGGGCGATAGTTTTGGCTACAATACTTGCTACCTTGATCCCTTGAGGTCACCAGGGAAGCCTCATTTGCGGTGGACCTCCTCCATCACTAAAACGAGGGGATTTCTTACTAAGGTGATAGTGGTAGGAATTTGTTAAGAACCAAATATCAATATAGCATAGAAAAACCTTAGAAAAAGTACTCAACGCCTTGAAAAATAGATAATTTCAAATAATAAACCTCTTCGAGGGGGAAACCTCCTCTTACCCCACTTAAATGTTCAAGTACGAGATGATTCAAAATGAAAATGTCTCCTTGGTATATATAGGAGACTAGGAGGTATAATTACCACTAATGGCCTAAAGTTGAGATAAATAAAATAACATTACTAATATAATATGCCCCAATTAAGGGGTAATGAGCCAATATTAGGGCTTAGCATGCCCCTCCCCTTGAGACAAGTGTTGTACGCAATGCTTGAGTAACTCTGGATGCTTCTGTATAAAAGACTCATCTTCCCAAGTGGAATCTTTATCCGGTAGTTTCCTCCATTTAATGAGATACTCTGAAATGGATCTATTCCTCAGCCGGTGAATTCTTGTGTCAGTGATGGCTTCAGGATCCAATATGATTTTTCCTTCCTCATCAAGTTCTAGCAATATAGTTTGAACTAGGATCTTGTCGCCTATAACCTTCTTTAAGCATGAAACATGGAAAACTGGGTGTACTCGTGAAGATGCGGGCAGCTCCAATTTGTATGCCATAGTACCAATCTTTTGCAACACCTTATAAGGGCCATAGTACTTGGGTGATAATTTATTATCCTTCTTGGCTTGCTTGAGGGACATCTGTTTGTATGGTTGTAGTCTTAAAAACACCCAATTCCCTAATTCAAAACTTCTTTCACTACGATGTTGATCTGCTTGTTGTTTCATGCGATTATGTGCCATGGTCAGGTTGTCCTTTAAGATTTGGAGAACTTGTTGTTGATTCTCGATGTGATCTTCCACTGCTTGAACCTTAGATTTTTCTTTTAGAGAATAAGGGATGGAAGGAGGGTGGTATCCATAAAGTGCCATAAATGGTGTCATTTTTGTTGCAGTATGAAAGGAAGTGTTATACCACCATTCTGCCAAGGGTAACCATTTGAACCATTGTGTTTGTTTATCAGAGGCAAAGCAACGAAGGTAGTCTTCCAGACATTTGTTCACTATCTCAGTTTGTTCATCAGATTGACGATGATAGGATGAGCTATGAGCCAATTGAGTACCCAAACAAGAAAATAATCCTGTCCAAAAATGTCCAGTGAAGATGGGATCTCTGTCACTTACAATAATCTCTGGGCTTCCATGTAGCTTTTGAACTGTCTCCATGAATGCGGTGGCAACTGTGCTAGCTTTGAAGGGATGAGAGAGTGCACAAAAGTGTACGTACTTGGTCAATCTATCAACAATCACCATGATGACAGTCTTTCCTTCAGACTTTGGTAACCCTGTGATGAAATCCATGGAAACCTCCTCCCAACATTGACTTGGTATGGATAATGGTTGTAAAAGACCTGGGGTCTTAATTGTTTCCACCTTATTTTGTTGGCAAACCAAACATTCTGCCACAAACCTTTGAACATCATTTTTAAGGCCATCCCAAAAAAAATCCTTCTTGACTCTA
>SNQJ01S0008140.1:300150-312933 GCA_010110895.2 Picea sitchensis
TCCTTGGTATATATAGGAGACTAGGAGGTATAATTACCACTAATGGCCTAAAGCCAACATAAATAAAATAACATTACTAATATAATATGCCCCAATTAAGGGGTACTGAGCCAATATTAGGGCTTAACAAAATTCCTATAGTTACACGAGGTTTGGGTACTTCGAGTGGGCTTTGCACAAGTACAAATTGTGAGATAACAATACCAAAGCGAGGCCCCATGAAATGGACCCCTAGGTAGGTGTAAGTTGTGTTGATCGCAATATCTTCCCCCCTAAGGTAGAAGTGTAAGTTTGTGAGAGGGTGTTTAGATGCATTGAAGATCATGACCTTGGTTTTGCCCAAGTTGACCGACAACTGTTGGAGGTCACAAAAATTGGCTAAGGCATCAATCTGCCTATGTAGGCCCTCAAGAGTAGAGGCCAACAAGATCAAATCATCAGCGAAAAGGAGTAGGGAGATCAACACCTAATGAAGGAGACAACCATCTCCATCCTGGATGTGGTTTTTGAGGAAAGACTCTAGCTCATCAATATAGATCCCTAAAAGAGTCGGCGAGAGGGGGCATCCTTACTTTATCCCATTGGTGCTCTGAATAAAGTTGGAGAGGTTGTGAGCCAACCTGAGATATCCCAAAAGTGACTCATACAATCTCATGATGGCTTCTAGGAGGGTCTCAAATATGTTGATGTCGGGAAGTCTCAGGAATAGAGCCTCATGTGGAACTGTGTCAAATCTTTCTAAAAGTCTGCAAAATAACAGTAAACCTTCGAAGAGCGATGACACACATCCTCAATAATGACTCTGAGTGTGAAAATCTGATCGGTTGTCTGGTAACCTGGGTGGAAACCGGCCTGCCCCTTGGCTCTAAGATGATGACTCTCCAAATCGTCAAAAAATCGTTGATGTAGAGTTGTGGGATAAAGTTTGGAGAATGTATGTCGCACCATGATAGTCTTGTAATTGTTTGGATTAGAGTTATTTCCCGTTTTGTGAATAGGGTGAATGGTGTGTCTTTTCCATGAGTGAGAGACACCAAGGATCATTAAAATTGGAAAGGGATGCACTGAACAAGAAATGGCAAAGATCACAACCTTGGTGAGAGAATACAAAGATGTGTTTGCATGGACCTATAACGAACTGAAAACGTATGATCCAAAGATCATAATATATGCAATACCATTGAAGGAAGGTGCCAAACCATTTAGGAAAAGATAGAGGAACATGAAACAAAAGGTGTCCCGCACAGTACAACAAACTCTACAAGGCCAAGATTATTGAACCAATCAGATATTCAAACTGGGCCGCAAACGTGGTCCCGGTAAGAATGAAGACTGGTGAGATAAGGGTATGTATTGATTTTCGAAATTTAAATTTGGCATCCTTGAAAGATAATTATCCACTTCCTAGTATGGAGCATGTGTTGCAAGTTGTCACGGGTTCCAACATGATGTCCATGCTAGATGGATTATCGGGGTATATTCAGGTAGTAGTTAAGAAAGTAGACATGTATAAGACTATCTTTACTACCCCATGGAGCACATACTCGTACATTTGTATGCCTTTTGGCATTATGAACATTGCAGTCACTTTCCAGCGCGCCATGGACTATGTTTTTTCTGACTATCTTTTCAAGTTTATTGTAGTTTATCAAGATGACATTATTGTTTTTTCAAAGAAACATGGTGAGAATATTAATCACTTGAAAAAAAAATTGACAAGTGCAGGTCTCTTGGCATTTCACTTAACCCCAAGAAGTCAATCATGGGGGTGCTCCAAGGAAAATTACTAGGCCATATTGTTTCGTAGGATTGTGTAAAGATAGATCTAGAGAGAGTAAAGGGGATACAAGTTGTTCCCCTCCCTCCAAGCAAGAAGGCCATTTAGTACTTTTTCGGTCGTATCAACTTCGTGAGGAGGTTCATTTCGAACTCCGTGGAGATAGTAAATCCCATATCTGATATGTTGAAAAAGGGACAACTTAAAGTGGAGTGATGAGGCCAAGAAAGCGTTTGAAAACATTAAACAAGCTTTGTGTCACTCCCATGTTCTTATTAGTTCTGATTATAACAAATAATTTCAATTGTTTTCTTTTACCTCTGATTTCACTATGGTTGTTGTGCTTTTGTAGAAAAATCAAGAAGGAATGGAGCAGCCTATTGCATTCATGAGCAGAGCCTTCCAAGGGTATGAACTGAAATATGAGCTTATGGAAAAGCAAGCATATGCATTGGTGACATGCTTGGCTTACTTTAGAGACTATTTCTAGAATGCTCGAGTAGTAGTATATGTACCTCACCCTATGGTTAAGGAGATACTGATATGAAAGGATTGTAGTGGAACCAAGGGGAGGTGGATCACAAAAATCTAGGAATATGATCTTGATATCAAGCCTACTAACTTGGTCAGAGGGCAAGGCTTGGTGAAAATGATGGCCGAGAACAACTTGGATGCAATTCAAGATAGTCCCATTGAGAGTTGGGTAAATTCTTTGTCTGTATCATTACAACATTGTGATTAGTATGCAGATATCATTTATTATTTGATAAATTTATCCCATCCTACTGACTTCACCAAGACGCAAAGGAAATCTCTATAGCTTCTTGCTACCAAGTATTTTCTTTTGTAGGGTGGCTTAGGATGGAGGAATCCCGATGGGATCATTCTGTGATGTTTTTTATGAGGATGAGTCTAAAGAGGTATTGAGAGATCTTCGTTCAAGCGTGTGTAGTGTGCATTTTTCTTCTTGCCAATGCACACAAGATCATGTGCACGATTATTACCGCCCTACATTGTTTCCAGATGTGCATGCATTTGTGCGAGCATGTGAGCCATGTCAGAGATTCGAAGGGAAGCACAAGCTCCCTACTTTACCTTTAGATCTAGTTATTGTAGAGGCTCCTTTCCCGCAGTGGGGCCTTGACTTCATAGGACAATTCTCACGGACTTCTAGTGGTGGCCATAGTTGGATCCTTGTGGCCACAAACTATTTTATGAGGTGGGTGGAGGTCATTCCACTCAAGATCTCTTCCAGTGCAAACATTGTCAAGTTCTTAAAAGAGAATATCATTACCCGTTTTGGAGCTCCCAGCAAAATCCCTACATATAATTCCAGTGTCTTTAGATCTATTGAGTTGGA
This sequence comes from Picea sitchensis, assembly GCA_010110895.2. Classification (NCBI taxonomy): domain Eukaryota; kingdom Viridiplantae; phylum Streptophyta; class Pinopsida; order Pinales; family Pinaceae; genus Picea; species Picea sitchensis. The sequence goes on from SNQJ01S0008140.1 coordinate 303,288, forward strand.
GGATTTTTGTTCCCAGTGCACTATTACGTTGGCTCATGCTGCAAACTATTATCCGCAGGGGAATGGACTAGCAGAGTCCAGTAATAAGAACATTATCAGAATCCTTCAGAAGACTATTGAAGATAACAAGCGAATCTGGGATAGTAACCTCAATATTGCACTTTGGGCTGATAGAATTATCAAGAAATGAGCTACGAAAAAGAGTTTGTTAGAGCTAGTTTATGGTTAGGATGTAGTTTTGCCCGTAAATTTGAAGCTACCAGTATGCAAGTTGTTGGGGCAGTTTGTAGAAGATAAGCATGTGGCTTACACCCAAGAAGATAAGCATATGGCTTACACCCACTTCACAGACTACCAAGCTCAAATCAAAAGGGTGTTTGATCGCAAGGAAAAGGGAAAGAACTATTAGGTTGGTGACATAGTTCTACTATGGGATAAGAGAAATGAAAAATATGGTGACCATGGCAAGTTTGACAATCCATGGTTGGGCCCATATTGTATTGATATGGCAGTGGGGCCCAAAAATTTTCAATTGTCCAACTTGGACGGTGAACATGAGGGGCTTCCAGTCAATGGGCAGCAACTAAAATACTACTTCCAATGAGAATTTAGTCCTCCAAATAAAAAATAAAAACAAAGAAAAAAATTGCTTTTTGGGGGATTTGGGCTTTAGTTCACCTTCTTGTTTTTAGTCATTTTCAACCATTTCTAGATCTGGAGCTTGTTGTTTGTGCTTTATGATAGCATTTTTTAGTCCCCTTTCTATGCAGATTTTTCATTTTCCTTTGCATGCTTTTAGTCCTAGTTTATTGCTTATAGTTTTCTCCTTCCTTTTTGTTTGTTTTACGCTTCTTTCTCGCAAAAAAAGTGCCTCACATGAGGTTTTTTTCTTTACCAAGTGGCTTCTTGTTCACTTTTTCGGTCATGAGTCAAAAAGTGATGTTTTGTTGAAGCCTCTTTTAGTTTTTCCAATAGAACTACCTTTATAGCGAGTCTGGATGAGGGTCAGTTTGTTCGTTTTCCAAAGAATTTGAGTCTTTAGGATGGGTAGGACTGAAGAGACATAGGAGAGTCTTGAGTCACCTTATTGTCTGTCTCTTTGTCATTCTCATTGATATCTACTTATTTTGAGTTGGTGGTCCCCCTCATCTAGCACTAGGGACATGGCGTTGTTCTTTCATCTTGGTCTTACTTGATCACTTTGCGCCTGGGGAGAGGATTTCATCCTTACCTCTTTTATTGGCAGATCATCCCTTTTCGACTATGGCACATTATCTAGGGGATGATCTAGAAGTAGAGTACCTTGGTGGTCGTTAGCCTTATTGGCGCTCATCTCGCACTCGACAAGGTTGATCATCATTGGGCCTTGATCGAGTGATCCTTGTCAATGTTCAACATGAGGACATTTTTCACATTGGTAGGTTGTGCTTGTACCCTAGGGCCCATTTTCATTATTGGTGGGTACCTTCGTGCCTAGAAGGTGTTTACTTTATTGGCATCTGACTAAGTGACCTCTTCCCATGTGTTAAATTCAACTCATTTTCCACTGGGAAAGGTGTACATATATGGTGGTTGTAGGTAGAAGACATGGATGATGCCCCCATTCTCATCGATCATCCATGCGGCCATGTATCACTTGACTCCATTTCCCATTGGACAAACAATTTGGCATCACATAATTTTTTGGGGATCATTTATCTTTATATACATGGAAATCTTGAGGGTTAGGGGGGTAGTGTTTTTCACTTACTTGCATTTAAATGGTTCTTTAAGAGATAACCCTTGGTTAGGGCAAGGTTGATTTCCGTCGAGGTCAAGTACAAAGATTGGTTAAGTGGTTTTCCTTTTTTGGAGACATTATTTTACACAGGTCTTAATGGATAGAGAGAGATGTATATTTTTGGCATATGCCCTACTTTTTAGGAGACGAAGATCAGAGGTCTGCATGACAACATTGATCAAATATTCAAATTCCTTGCGAGTCATAATTCCATTGATCCTTTTTTGGATGACATGCAAGCGGTTACTATTTTTAGCCAGTGGAGTTCCGAGCCTCAAATGATGATTTTGATCACATATTTGAATTCCTCATTGAAAATCAAATCTAATGAGTATATTCTTGTTGACATGTAACAAGAATCTATTTTTGGTAGTGTCTATTTTTAGACATTATTTTTGGCAGTGGTCTCTTGGTGGTCCCAGACATATTTGGGGCCTTTTCCTATTTTTTAGGGTGACTGTTATTTTGAGCATGTCTATTTTTAGCAAGAGTGGTCACCATGTTGGGTGACACATGGCAATCTCTAGGAATGACATGTGGCAGGATGTGGAGCGTATGGATGATTTGGGCACTAGGATGGTGCATGATGGGGCCCAAGAGGTGGATGGATGATTCATTGGGGGTGCCTATATTTTTTCTCTCACCAAACAGGGTGGCTACCTTTTTCCTCTCCTAACTCCCTCTCCCACTCACCTAATTCCCCTTTTTTCTCTCACAAAACTCCCACTCTCCCTCAAATTACTCCTCCTTTTCACTCCACTCTTTCCTCATTCAAGGGGGGTGCACCACCTTCATGTGGAGCCCACATTTTTTCTCTCACCTAACCCAAGGCGCCCACCTTTTCCCTCTCACCTACCTCCCCTTTTTTCTCCCTAACTCCCTCTCTCACCCACCTAATTCCTCTTTTCTCTCCATAACTCCCTCTTTCCCTTAATTCTCTCCCACTTAGCTCACACTCCTTCCTCGTTCAATGGGGCACATAGCCTTACCTTCCACTTCCACCCATTGGCGTGCCCCCTTGCGATATGCTCCCTCTTCCTACCACTTGAGCTACCTTTGCAATGGCTCTCCATTGTCAAAGGGTTGGATCTTCCTTGTCAGTAGCTCTCTACCAAATTTCTCTCTTCTCTTCTCTCTGTCTTAGCTTATGTCTCTTATGAAGGGATCGTCACTACACCATTTTTGTACCTGTTTCCTTGGCGCAATCAGCCTCTTGGCATTTGTAGAAATAAAATCTTGATGTGCTTGTATCGATCCTTCTTGGTTTACTGGTGTCTTAGATTGTTGTCTGTGTATTTTTCAAAAGTTATTTTCATATAATTTGGGTATTATCTATTGTTTGATATCGCTTTCTACGTATTTTTATTTCTGATTTTGAGCTAACGATTTATAGGGATTCCACCAAAACATCTAAAAACCATACCTTGAAACTTTGGTTGTCTAAATGCAGCCACACTTTTCTTTATTTGTTGTTGTTATATTGTTTTGTTTTGTAGATTTACTGGAAGCAGACAACAAGAAAGAAACCTAGGGATAGTCCCCTGAGGTTAGCATTCACCAATCCGAATGGAGAGGACTTTGTCAATGACATATTGGGGGCAGATTTCCTACAATTGACATTGTTTTCCATGCATATTTCAAGTTGTTTCAAATCTATTTTAGGGTGCAGAAAATAGTGCTAACAGTAACACCCCTTACCTTACCTCAATCCTTTAGGAAAATCAATCAACACCACCCAATTTTGATGAAACTACCTAGTCCAAGCCTTAAAATATGGTAGAAAAATCTTAACATGCATAATCCATGATTTTGGTTTGAGTGAAGGGTACATTTTTGCTACGACCATGACAGAGGAGCTCAACAATCATTACCACCAACATCGAGTTACATAAAGGGCTTGGTGCTCTTGATTAAATGTCAATTCCATGCCCTCATACATGATAGAATCCAATGAAAATGTTGCAATCCTACCAATCCTAAAACCTTAAAAAATGTCAAGTCTGTTGAATTTTGAATGAGATATGAAATTATGTTTTCTCATTATGAAATTCCATGAGGTTGGAACCACTCTCAATTCATATATCTCTCTTTCCCCTTGTTGGCTACTATCAAATTAACCAACTTCTACCTTGGACACTCTCACTTTCTATCATCACACCTATGATACTATTATATACACTTTATTTTTTTATTTTATTTTTAGCTAGACTGGTGCTTAGCGTTGTTAGATATTTACATAGATTGTACTTTCAATTTTCTTATATCTTTATCTCATTACATGAGAGTTGCTTTTGCACTCCCACATTGTATCCATACTGGATGTATCCTTTAGTCCCATTGACCTACTTTTGTTGTGATTTGTTGGTCATTAATAAAATTATCTTATCTTATCTTATCCCAAACATCTTGAAACAATTAATGGTAATGTTAAAAATTTAAGTAAAAGGATAAAAATGAATGATAAAGGAAATGTCAACTTTTACTCATTACCATTAATTGTCAGCATTTATTGGTCAAATTTGTAGTCTTAAAGGCTTCTAGAAGTCTCATTAATTCAAAATTAACCTCTAATTAGGCATTAAAACCAAAATTGTGGGTCCCAACAATCAAATTAAGGCAAAATTGGGCTTGTTTTTTTAAAACCCGTTGTATGGACACATGATACCGCCTTGAAACACGTTTTGGGTCATATGAAACGTGTCTCCCACATGTGGGACATGTCTGTATGGTTTGAAACACGTTTCAAAGTGGTACCAAATATGTTTCCACATTTCTATACTTGGTACGACACTAGGTCCCACGTTTCTTGCAACATAGTGAAGGAAATTATTCAATTGAGATTTAAATACAACTCTTCATTCATGACAATGCCACAAAAGTTTGCTTCTAGTCGAACTAGGATATCATCGTTGATCCCAAGTCAAAGCAACACCCTGAGGTGTTTTTCCTATGTGATGCACTACCTACCCAATTTGAGTATGTATACCCCTGCAACTTCACCTCACCATCTCCAAGATATCTCAACCCATACTCCACGGTGCCCCTCAAGTATCTGAGTGTTAAGGTTCTAAGCTATTATTAGGTTTCTTTTCAATTCACTAGATAACCATAGCATAGATAGGATCACTGAGAAATACACAATCACAAGAGACACAACATTTATCCTGGGAAATCCTCATGGGGGAGAAAACCCAGCAAAAACTTCCTTAATATAGATAGCCAGGAGAATGCTAAGAGAATAAATCAAGCAATACAGAAAGTCCTCTCCCAAGTAGTGTGCCTCTCTCTCTCTCTTCTTCTCCAACTGTAGCTTCAGACTTGCGCTCTTATCATCAAGTGAGTGTGTGTACAAATGAGGCACTAGCCTCTCTTATTTATACAATCTGGCACGTGTGAACTAGGGTGTGTTTTCACTAGCTGGGCCGACTTCTCATTTTGAGTGGTTATAACCACTTTAATATATTCTAGGGCCGACTTTTCATTTAGCCCATTACAATTAGCATTTGACCAATCCGCAAAAGGGGATTTGGTCATTTACAATCCCCGACATGATCAATCCACAAAAGGGGATTGATCTAATCAATAATACATCAATAGTAATTAGAATATTCTTTGCAGTTACAATATTTCAACACTCCCCCTTAACAAGAAGGGTATTCTACAACAACATCGGACGAGAGAGAGGGCAACATCATCAACAACATCTTGGAACACTAACTGGCATATCTATAAATCATCAGAAGTTTTTCTCATCATCAATATTATCATTCATAGCAGAGAGCTGGAATGGCATCATCATCCTCATCAGCATGAGGCTAAGGTAATATCATCATCATCTTCAGCATGAGGCTAAAGTAACATCATCATCTTCAGCGTGAAAGATGAAATGACATCATCATCATCATAATCATCTTCAACAAGGAGCTGAAGTGACATCATCATCATCATCATCTTCAGCAAGAAGTTGAAGTGGCATCATCATCATCAACTTCAGCAAGAAGCTGAAGTGGCATCATCATCATAAACTGCATCAACATGGATTAGTATAACACTAATACATCATCATCATCAATAATAGCACAAGGCTGATACAACATCAAAAGCGGCAATATCACAGCACAAAGGCTGGAGCATCAACAACAACAAAAACATCACAGCACGAAGGTTGGAGCATCATCCACATCAGCACTAGGCTGAGATTCTTCAGCACGAGGCTGGCATCACAGCACGAAGTTGGCACATCATCACAGCACGAGGCTGGCATGTCATCAACATGAGGCTGGCATCACAGCAAGAAGTTGGCACATCATCACAACACGAGGTTGGCATGTCATCAGCATGAGGCTGGCATCACAACACTTAAGTTGGCACATCATAACAGCATGAGGCTGGCACATCATAACAACACGAGGCTGGCATGTCATCAGCACAAGGTTGGCATCACAACACTTAAGTTGGCACATCATCACAGCAATTAAGTTGGAATCACAACACAACAATTAAGCTGGAATCACAACACAACAGTTAAGTTGGAATCACAACACAACAATTAAGCTAACATCAACAATTAAGTTGGAATCTCAACACAACAATTAAGCTGGCATCAACAATTAAGCTGGAATCTCAACACAACAATTAAGTTGGAATCTCAACACAACAATTAAGTTGGCATCAACAATTAAGATGGAATCTCAACACAACAATTAAGTTGGCATCAGCAATTAAGCTGGAATCTCAACACAGTAATTAAGTTGGCATCAACAATTAAGATGGAATCTCAACACCACAATTAAGTTGGCATCAACAATTAAACTGGAATCTCAACACAGCAATTAAGTTGGCATCAACAATTAAGTTGGAATCTCAACATAGCAATTAAGCTGGAATCTCAACACAACAATTAAGCTGGAAGCACAGCTCTAGGCTGGCATCTCAACACAACAATTAAGCTGGAAGCACAACACTAGGCTGGCATCTCAACACAACAATTAAGCTGGAAGCACAACACTAGGCTGGAATATCAACACAACAATACTCCCCTTATCGAGGGAGGTCCTTTCAGACTATACTGATCTTATCTCAAAAGTGCTCAAACTTTACACGAGATAGAGGCTTGGTCAACACATCGACAACCTGTTCATTCGTGCTAACATATTGGAGCTTTATGGCTCCTCTCTGCACCATATCATGGATGTAATGGTATCGGATCTCTATGTGTTTCGACTTGTCAAGAAATACAGGATTCTTTGTTATCTTTATACAGATCTGGTTATCACATAGGATCGTGGTTGTTTCCATCTCTAGGTCGAATAGACCAGTCAACAACTTACGAAGCCATATGGCTTCACAACTGGCAGAGCACACAACAATGTATTCTGCTTCCGTTGTACTGAGAGCAATGCTTGATTGCTTCCTACCCTGCCATGAGATCATAGTTGATCCCAAACTGAAACAACATCCTGAAGTGCTCTGCCTGTCAGAGACACTTACAGCCCAATTTGAATCAGTGTACCCACTTAGTGTGAAAATATGATCTCTATCATAACTGAGACCATAATCTAATGTACCCTTAAGGTACCTCATCACATGTTTTGCAACAACTAGGTGAACATGTTTGGGTTCTACCAGACACTGACTCGAAGTGTTCACGGCAACACAGATATCTGGTCTGGTGTTCGTCAGATACATCAGTGATCCAATGATTTGTCTATACAGCGTGGCATCAATCAATTATGACGAAGTGTCGACCAGAATCTTCAGCTTCTTTTCCATGGGTGTATTCATGGACTTGCACTCCAACATATCAAATCTCTTCAGGATTTCAAATGCATACTTCCCTTGGTTAAGGAAGATTCTCTCTAGGCTCTGCCATACCTCAAAACCTAAGAAATAATGCATTAGGCCAAGGTCTTTCATCTCAAATTTTGAAACAAGCTTCTTCTTACATTCGGTGATGAGTTTTTCTTCTCCAGTTAAGAATAAGTCATCCACATACAACAGCAATATCATCGGCTCATCATTCATAAACTTGAAGTAAAGGTTAGAATCAACTTTACTCTTGGTAAAGCCCAAGCTAGTCAGGAAACTGTCAATTCTTCCATACCAAGCTCTAAGAGCTTGCTTCAACACATACAGAGCTTCCTTCAACTGGTAGACATGAGTCTTTCTATATTCAATCTTTAAATCAAAGTTTCTCATTACATTGTACCAATCTGGTACACTTTCTCAGCGACAACTCAATCTGCACAAACATGTGCTAGCTCTATGTGCTTTCTGTAAGGCACTATCTGTCTCACTGTCTGGGAGTATGTCCTCTACTCTCTCTTCAACTGTTCCTTCTGGAATCTGGGACTCTGCACCTGCAGCTGCTCTAAGGCTGAGAATGACTGCTTCATTCTCACTGTGGCTGCTAAAATCTGAGAGTAACTCCTCTTATTCTATCACGGCAACAATTTCATCTGAAACTAAGAGTGGCTCAATAACTGATATTGAAGATAGTTCTTCTTCTTTCATGGAGGTAACTCTATCTTTCATTGTAGTCATGTCTCCATGACCCAACTAGTGTACTGCACCAACTGCCACTCAATTTTAAATATGGGGATTGCTCCCCCTGCATCCCATACTATATATGAATCATGGTTGTTCTGGTTGTCTTCATAAATACTGGAACTATTTCTTCAATAAGTGTCTCATCATAGTCTTCTCCCTTTTGTTGGGAGAATCGTCTAGACATACATCAGGCTTTGTACATCTGCAACATGTTTGATCTGTATAGATCAATATTGGAAGTCAATATTGACTTTTCTTCTTACGAAACAATCCATATCCTAGTCTTTCTGATTGGCTTCATTCTTTGTCACTGAAACAAGGGAATCTTCCCAGGAGATTTCATATCTCCTAGAAGTTTATGAAGCTATGATCTAGTCTTCTCACAGCATCTGTCTCCCAGTCATGGAAGTTGACTCTTCATCTGATACTTTCCGAGATCAGGCTTACTCTCGATTTCTTCTGAGTCTATAAGGACTTCATCATCTCTTACAGAGTATACTTGGTGTTGAATACCAAGTCTAGATGTGAAAGACAGAGTCAGGCTTCAAACGAGTTATGCTTCCCGTTCTAATGTTTGGTCATCTTTGGAGCCTTTTGCTCCTTTCAATCAATCTTCATATGAGATACTTTGAATCTCAAGAAATAACTTCTTCTTCATCTTCTTTGGTACATGAGTGTATATGGTCATGTACATAGTCTGCTTCATGTCTCATATAATATGTTGCCTTCAACAACCTTCACTATAGCTTCCTCAGAGTTATCACTTGTGACCTGAAACAAGGTCAACAAGCAAGAATAATACTCCTTTGATAGTAGTAGATAAAACAATAGCACGAATAATCATCACAGTAGCTCCTTTAAGGCTATCGCTTCTGACCTGTCTGAAGTAAGGATCAAAAGTAAGAAATACAATACAAAATGAGGTCAACCCTCTTATAATGTTGTGATCAACCATTCCTCCATGGCAACCTGGAACTAACACAAGAGGTTTCTCCTAGAGGAGATGTTAGTTGTATCAGGCAAATGATTACATTAAGCATTTATCTCAATATGCTCACATGCTACCGAGTATAATACTTTTCAAAGACTGTTATCTTAACTATAGTGTTTATTTGTAAAGGGGTAGTTATCAACTTGTCATGTGCAACTTTGAATTTTATCAACTTAATTAATCAAACCTGGAACCTGGAGCCTTGTCCTCAAGAATGAGTGTGCTTTCTTCAACCTGTCTTCTGTACCAAGACAATATGATATCTTGACAGAAGGTTGGGTTAGAGGGTAAACTCTATGATCTCAACTTTTAATCCATCTAATACC
>SNQJ01S0008140.1:317109-335316 GCA_010110895.2 Picea sitchensis
GCAAGAGATCCCTTCTCCTGCAAATACCCTTTAACGCTTAACAATTTAAACATATGTGAGTACATACCTCTGATAGCATTTGCAGGTAGTGGCACCATCTGGTAGCAGCGACAATGATCACCAACTCTTAAAAACTTCAAGGGGGACTGCAACTGGTACTACGGCTAATACTTCAACTAGTATTGCAACTGCAATTGATACTGCAATTGGTTCTGAGACTGCAACTGCAACTGCAACTTAAGGTTTTATGAGGAAACCCTAATTTTTCAAACTTCAAATTTTGAAATTCTGATCCGAGGGATAGATGTGTTGAGCTGAGGCGAGTAAGTTGGTGCAGTCAGATTTCTGAAAATCCAACTTTTACCCCCTCAAACTTGACCAACGGATTTATGGACTGGTGCTTCTGGTTTTCTGGTACCGGTGAAAACTAGGGTTTCACTTTCCAGGAGATCTACCCACTGAAAAGGTGCGTTGAAGATGCCAAAGATCTCCTTGGGTTAGGACGCACTTTTCTAGATGGTTTTGAGGCTGAAACTCTTCTTCAATAAAAATCTCTAATTTGCATGTACGACAACAATGACGTTTTTCTTCTTCTTGTGAAAGATGCTCTCTTCAGCTTAGCTCTGAAACCATGTTAAGGTTCTACGCTATTATTAGGTTTCTTTTCAATTCACTAGATAATCATAACATAGATAGGATCACTGAGAAATACACAATCACAAGAGACACAACATTTATCCTGGGAAACCCTCATGGGGGGAGAAAACCCAACAAAAAACTTCCTTAATATAGATAGTCAATACAATGCCAAGAGAATAAACCAAACAATACAAAAAGTCCTCTCCCAAGTAGTGCGCCTCTCTCTCTCTCTTCTTCTCCAATTGCAACTCCAGACTTGCGCTCTGATCATCAAGTGAGTGTGTGTACAAATGAGGCGCTAGCCTCTCTTATTTATACAATCTGGCATGTGTGAAATGGGGTGTCTTTTCACTGGCTGGGCCGACTTCTCATTCTGGGTAGTTATAACCACTTTAATATATTATGGGGCCGACTTTTCATTTATTCCATTACAATTAGGGTTTGACCAATCCGCAAAAGAGGATTTGGTCATTTACAATACCCGACATGATCAATCCACAAAAGGGGATTGATCTAATGAATAATACATCAATAATAATTAGAATACTCTTTGCAGTTACAATATTTCAACACTAAGCACATGTTTTGATGCTACCCAATACTTATGCCTTGGCTCCACCATGAGATAACCTAAGGTGTTCATTGCAAAACATATATATGGTCTGGTGTTAACCAAATACATCAAGGAACCTTAGCTACCTATACAACTTATGATCCACCAAATCTAAATCTGAAGTTGTCATCTTCTTCAGATTGGTGATCATGGGTGTGGCCATAGGTTTGCAGCCTCCATCCGAAACCTCTTCAAGATCTCCACTGCATACTTACACTACCCAAGGAAAATCTCCCCTGGTCTTTGCCAAACCTCCAAACCAAGAAGTAATGCATCGTGTTGATGTTCTTCATCTCGAACTCAGTTGCCAGATCTACTTTGCACCCTGCAAGGAGCCTCTCTACACCTTTAAGAAACAAGTCATCTACATACAACACCAAAATAAGCAGATCAATCCCATCAAATTGAAGATTTTCCAAATCCTAACAAGCTGCCAACTAGGTATGTCTTTGACCTCAAGTTGGCTCTAAGTTTCAACTATCAAACAAGGGTTTGTTGTTGTTTTATAACAATAAATTGTTCAGTGACTTCTTCGTTGTTCCGTTACGGTTACATAGGCCATTAAGGTGCTCTAGCATGTAGTTTTTTCACAAGATGTTAGCACATGCATACCATAAGCTATATAACACACCTAGAGATCTTTTAGACCTGAAATAATGTTGTTCTAAACACTAGCATACATGAAAATGAACACAGGTATTTTTAGTCAACATGACCCTGGATAAAACCCCCCGGGGAAAACCAATTTGAAATGGAAGTATATATAAGTGGTGTCTAAAGCATGAGATACAACAACAAATACAATATGATGGAACCTGTATACAAAGCAAGCTCCTCTCAAGTTGTGCCAAAGGATCTAAGGAGATATGCGCCCAAGCTTAGTGTGCCCTCTCCTTTTGCTGCCAAATCTGATGAAGTGAAGTGCCCTTGACCCTGGATGCTCTGAAGAAGAAACCCTTGCACCACAATGTGCTCAGGTATGCTACCTCTCCATTGAGACACTCAAATCTGACTTCCTCCAACTGTAGATCATCCTTGCTAGTGATGTGCCCTCCTCCTATGGTGCGCCCTCCTCCAAGCAAGTATGACCACCATCAAATAATAGGGACCCAAGCTCCTCCATGCAAGGAAGCGCCCAAGCTGCCCTCTTCCAATGCTTCCATTCTCAAGCTCATGCTCTTCCTAAATCTTCTCAAGTGAACAAACAAGTGAATGGAATGAGCTCTCCTTTGTCGTTGCTCCCTCCTTAAGGATGCATAAGGAAACCTAGAAAGTGAGTGGATGAGATCATCTCATATCATCCTAAGTCAATGGTTGAGATCATCTCAAATGAATCTCAACTCAAAACCCACTTTACTTGAGTTTTAATAGTTTCACTTTATGTCCCTTAATTAACCCACAAAGTGAATTAATTGTCATTTTAGGCTAAAATGATCAAATTTCACTTTTGACTTAAATCTCCTAAGTCAAAGTGAAATTAGAATCATAGAGTAAAGTAATGAGGGTAATAGTCTCCTCCTTTGTTTTTAGAGACTCACAAACACAAGGGGACCACTCTCTAAGGTACCCAAATCTCAACACTCCCTCTTATCGAGGAAAGTGCCCTTCACCACCAATCACATCCCTGCAGTGGACATGGTTGCCTACTGGAAAATACTCGGTGAGTATGGTTGTACCATGATCATCAAAAATGGTCTCTATCACAGATCTGCTCAACCTGTCTGATCTATAGATGGAAGTGCATCTCCACGTATCCAAGATCACCTAGATCTTGTTATCAAACCAAAGATCTCAACCTTGGTCTCCCACCAAGGATTTCTACCTCCTGGCATCTCGCCAACGGTCACTACTCTTCGCATCTCACCAAGAGTCACTCTCTTGGCATCTCACCAAGAGTCTCCCCCTCTTGGTATCTCACCAAGAGTATCTGGATCTCGACATCTCACCAAGATCCTCAACTTGGCCTCTCACCAAGTGACTTCCACTTGAAGTGGATCCTGAACCCGATCTGCTCGTCTCTGTAACCAAGTAAGGCTCAAGCCTCTCTGGTGCCCTGTCACTCCTCCTCCTCAATCTCTGATGCTCTGAAGCCCTTGCACCAACCCTCTGTCTCGACAACTCTGGAACTGAAGCTTTCCCGGGTGGACCAGTCACCCCTGATGATTGTGTCCATGAAAACTGAGTCCGAGCTCCCTCTGAATCACTACTTTGAGTCAGTAGGTCCTCCTCAACTCTATCTCCCCACCTGATGTTGGATGGTGTAACAATAGACAAAGTAGCCGCGAATGCACACTCTCTTGCAAATTGTTCAACGAACTCAAGCTCCTTTGTTGTCGCTACTGAAACATCATGCAACTTCTTCTTCTTGGGACATTGTCCTGCATAGTGACCCATCTCCCTACAAGCAAAGCATCTCACTGAGCTCATGTCTCTCTTCTGCCCACTGCTACTCTCTCCTCCCTCTGGTGGGGCCCCAAACTTGGGACCCTGCCGACCTCCCTGGTCGGTCTTCTTCTTGCCCTTTGTCCAAAGAGCAAGATCTTCATCACCCCACATTGTCTGTTGTTGTCCAAAAGCCTCTGAGATAAGTCTAGTCTCTTCTTGAACGAATTCATCCCACATCCTCTCCCAAGTGGGCATGATCTCCCTAGCAACAATGCCACGAATGAATGGACCCCATGGTTTGGTAAAGTTGTTTAAGGTTGTCCTCACCATAGAATCTGGGTCCACCATCTCTCCAACGGCTCCAAGTTCGTCTCTGATCTGGGTGTATCGGCCAAGGAAAAAAGTCACTGACTCACCCTTGAGCATGCGAATGCCCTTGAGTTGATCATGTAGAACCATCTTTCGGTTCTTGTTAGAGCTCTCATAAATCTTACATAGAGATGCCCACATCTAAAATGCCCAAGCTTTCCCAGTCAAGTGGGGAATGATGTGATCCCGCACTGCATCACATATCGTCCTCTTTGCCTTATTGTTCCTCTTCTTGAACTCTGCTAACAAGACGGGAGTAGTAGCTGGGGGAATAGGAACAACTGCCTGAACTATATCCTATAGCTCGAGGTCCTCCAAGACAAAGACGATCCTGGCCTTCCAAGGCGACCAGTTGCTAGCTCCAACTAGCCTATCCTCCACACACATCTAAGATGTTGACATCACTGTCGACTGCACTCAAACTGATGTTGCAACTGCAAAGGAACATTGCCTCACTCCTGTCAACACAGGTGTGAAAAGAGGAAAACTGACGTTGACCTCACTCCTAGCAATATAGGTGTGAAAAGAGGTCGTGAAAAATCAGCCTCACTCCTATCACGTAGGTGTGAAAAGAGACTGACGAAAAATGTCCACAAACTGCTCTACAACCCTCCACAAAATCTGCCAACAAGCTGCCACTGAACTCGATCAATGGTTGTCCACAAAATCTGCCCAAAAGGTGTCTAAAACAATGCCTCAATATGTTGTCCAAAACTCAACAAAAATCAGCCATACCATGAAGATTTTTCAAGTCTTAACAAGTTGCCAACTATGTTTGTCTTTGACCTCAAGTTGGCTCTAAGTTTCAACTGTCAAACAAGGGTCTGTTGTTGTTTTATAACAACAAACTATTCAGTAACTTCTTCATTGTTTCGTTACGGTTACATAGGCCATTAAGGTGCTCTAGCATGTAGTTTTGTCACAAGATGTTAGCACATGCATACCATAAGCTATGTAACACACCTAGACATCTTTTAGAGCTGAAATAATGTTGTTCTAAACACTAGCATACATGAAAATGAACACAGGTATTTTTGGTCAACGTGACCCTGGATAAAAACCCCCCCGAGGAAAACCAGTTTGAAATGGAAGTATATATAAGTGGTGTCTAAAGCATGAAATACAACAACAAATACAATATGATGGAACCTATATACAAAGCAAGCTCTTCTTGAGTTGTGCCAAAAGATTCAAGGAGATATGCGTCCAAGCTTAGTGTGCCCTCTCCTTTTGTTGCCAAATCTGATGAAGTGAAGCGCTTTTGACCCTGGATGCTCTGAAGAAGAAACCCTTGCACCACAATGTGCTCTAGTATGTTACCTCTCCACTGAGACACTCGGATCTGACTTCCTACAACTGTAGATGCTCCCTATTGGTGATGTGCCCTCCTCCTATGGTGCGCTCTCCTCCAAGCAAGTACGACCACCATCAAATAATAGGGACCCAAGCTCCCAAAGCTCCTCCATGCAAGGAAGCACCCAAGCTGCCCTCTTCCAATGCTTCCATTCTCAAGCTCATGCTCCTCCTAAATCTTCTCAAGTGAATGGAATGAACTCTCATTTGCCCTTGTGCCCTCCTTAAGGATGCATAAGAAAACCTAGAAAGTGAGTGGATGATATCATGTCATCTCATCCTAAGTCAATGGTTGAGATCATTTCAAATGAATCTCAACTCAAAACCCACTTTACTTAAGTTTCCATAGTTTCACTTTATGTCCATTAATTCACCCACAAAGTGCATTAATTGTTATTTTAGGCTAAAATGTCCAAATTTCACTTTTGACTTAAATCTCCTAAGTCAAAGTGAAATTAGAATCATAGAGTCAAGTAATGAGGGTAATAGTCTCTCCCTTTGTGTTTAGAGACTCACAAACACAAGGGCGCCACTTTCCAAGGTACCCAAATCTCAACACAAATATATAATATAAGTTAGGATATGCTTCACTTTTGGTGAAGCCCATACTCAACAAGTATCCATAAATCCTAGACTACCATGTTGTTGGTGTCTGCTTGAATTCGTACAAGGCTTTCTTAAGCCTACAAACATGGGACTCCTTCCCATTTACCTCAAAGCCCTAAGGTTGTTCTTGTTAAAATATAGAAGATGGTGTGTTCGTTTTACCATTGACGATACCTTCGTCACCCAACCATAGGCCGAAGCCTCCCTCCGAGCACCTTAACCTTGACCTGAGAATTCCTCCGGAAGCAAACCCTAGGCTAGATAGCCAAACAAAGGGGTAGCGCACCTCTCTCCAAGAATAGCGCAACACAAAAGACTAATCAGATAGTCCCAAACCCTAGCCAAGAGATATTCAAGCCAATACTGAAAACTTGTTGTTGCAGCTGCACTAGCTCTTCCTCCAAACCTGCGCACACGACTGCAACTACAGTGCGCACCAAATTGCAGAACTGCAATTCTGAGATGTGACAAATGAGAACTGGCGCCCTGTATTTATAGTGGTTCTGCCAGTTTTGTTGGGGCCGACTTCTCCTTCTGGGTATGTGTCTGTTCAGTATATTATTATTATTTCTGGCCCACTTCTTCTCTTGGAGGCTAATAGCCTAATATAAATTATCTACTTGAGCTGACAAGGCTTCTAGGGTTATTAGCCAACTCATTAGGGTTTCTCTTGCTTCCCGGAGTCTTCTATTCTCGTCAGGTTCACACGTGGGGGTAAATACCTTTCGCAGCTACCATAATATTAACACTCCCTCCTAGCTAGAGAGGTATTTACAGGTAATGGACTTGAGCACAAAACATACCATTTACCCGGTAGCATCAATATAGTCATCTAGACTATGACTAGATCATGAGCATCACCATCACCATCAGCTGCATCAACTCTCGAAACCATACTTCATCTGAGTAATTAGATATGATGCTAGATAAGTCACTCTCACCATAGAGTGATACCAGAGGAGTAAAGGTTCTGAACTGTTTTCCGTCTAAAAAATCTCTGTTCATCATCCATCTGAATGATCATTATCTCCAATAAATTGTTGATAGTCTTCAAGGTAATTAGAACAAGGATAGAACACACCTGTGTCTATTCATAGTAGTATATAACTACAATACAGTGGTTTACTACCACATCAAGTAACACACAAGTACTTGATCAACAACTTATGGTTGCGAATAGTGAAACATATTCACCACAGTAGTCCTCATCTACTGTCATACAGTCTTCATAACAAACATTTGAGAGCATCCTGCATAGAAACAATGTTATGATAAAAATTGAATCATCTGGGCCAATCTTTCACTCACGTCTGTGAGATCTGAAAGAATGTCTGCCTCACGAATAGTGGAACATATCCACCACAGTAGTATATCTCTACTGTCTGGAGACAGGTAGTCTCCATAACAATCATCTGATGCCATCCTGCATAGAAAATATTGTTAAAGATAAACTGAATCCTCTGGGCAGATCTTTCACTCACGTTTGTGAGATCTGAAAGGAATGTCTGTCCTCATCAACAATGGGCTATCTGCCCTATTCTTCACAAACAAGGATGAAAGATTATTTCTGATTTCTGAACCTGGACCATTTCTCACCCTGGGCCATTCCTCCGACACTAAACAAAGTGTAACCTGGAGAGAATGAGTCTGCCCTCGAGAAATGTTTGGACCATTCCTCACCCTTGGCCATTCCTCCGACACTAAACAAAGTGTAGCCTGGAGAGAATGAGTCTGCCCTCGAGGAATGATTGTCCCTGATTGTTGAGCCTAGACTATTCCCCACCCTGGGCCATTCCTCCGACACTAAAGTGTAACCTGGAGAGAATGTATAACCCTCAAGGAATGTCTGTCCTACATCAACCTCCAAAAACGGACCATTCTTCGAAACTGCCCACAACTGTGAACTTCGAAAGAATGACTGCCCGGCGAGGCAGACCATTCTACTTGACCACTACTCAAAGTGACTACCAAGAAGAATGACTGTCCTAGACCACTCCCCATAATGGGAAGTCGTTGTCTATGATACATCAGCAATCAGTCTGCCTCCCATGTTAACTACAATGGGAAGCCACTGTCCGTCAGAAATCTCAATCCACTTACCGAACAGGAAAGCATCTGTCCAATCTAGACTATTTTTCAATTGCAAATAAATGCTCCCTCCTAACTGTAGAGTTATTTAAATCACAAAAATAAATGTTTGTGTACCTTCTTCTAGTTTGGAGAGTCTTCCCTTCCGATTAATAGAGTTATTTCCACGAGCTCTAGCTTGAGTATGCAAGTCCTTTCGTCTTGAATAGAGGCTTTACCAAAATGTATGCTTATCTGCTCATCTCTGGAGATATGTATTGGAGAAATCATTTTCTTCTTTCTGGGCTTCATCATGGGTAGTGTAATGCTTGCACTGTAGTCTGGAACATTTTGAAGGCTTCATGTAGATCTGAATAATAGAGTATATCATAGTTGGAGAACGGGAACATATCCATGTGGCACTTCTTCTGTCATCATGAGATCTGACCTTCTGAGTAGTCATCTTGATGTTATAGGAAATCTTCACCACGCTTCTGTTGTGCACTGGAGGTTCTTCCACCAAGTTTTCTTCTATCTGCATACAAGGATCTCTTTCTAGTATGCCTCAAAGTCTTGAGATTGCTCTTCATACGCTCTTTATTCAATTTCTTTGGAGAACATTCTTTGTATTCATCTAATGTAGAACTCCAACTCATGGATGTTTGCGGATGATATAATGACTCATGTGGAGATAAGTCTGGTTTACTGGAACAAGTAATCATCATAGTCTTCTCCCTCCATCTGGGAGAACCTCTAGTTCTAGTCCTCACAATGCTTTCATTCATAAGTTTTCCATACACTGTTCTTTATCACGACTTTCAGTTCTTCTGCTTGATTGCTTTTAGTGAGTTCATATCAGGTTGGTAATC
Source organism: Picea sitchensis (assembly GCA_010110895.2). Lineage (NCBI taxonomy): Eukaryota > Viridiplantae > Streptophyta > Pinopsida > Pinales > Pinaceae > Picea > Picea sitchensis. Next base: position 326,011 of record SNQJ01S0008140.1, read on the forward strand.
TTGTGATTCTTGATACAATGACTGGTTGTTATGATTTCTCTTTCTTTCTTGGAATCTTCATGTTCTTCTTCATGTTTTTCTTTAGCTCTTAGGTCCATGGAGTTTCTTATAGATTCCATGCCCTAGAGATTCCACTTCTTCCTTTCATCATAGGGTCACGGATCTGGATGGACAACTAGGGATACTATACGGCTTCTCTTCGAGGAAGACTTCTTGAACTGAACACATACTGTCTTTCATGGTTACTACCATGGATATATACTTCATCATTTTCAATGGATCATAGGATTAGCTCCCTCCTAACCCTTGCTTCATGTAAGAGTGCATATAATCAGCTCCCTCTGTCTAACAGAGTCCACGCTTCCATCTGCATCCTTATTGTCTTCTGCAATATATAGTTGGCTCCCTGTCTAACAGAATCCATGCTTTCGTCTTGTTGTCTTCTACAAAACATCATAAGTCTTTTTCCAATTTCCTCTCGATTGTTGACTTCTTTCTGGCTTTGCTTCTTCTAAGTCTTTTCATGATTGATTCGGCTTAATAGCTTCCACATGATTTGTATTTCATCCTTTCATGTGTATTATCTAATGATATCCATTTTCATCTAGTTTGTTCTTCCATAGGTATAGTTCTTCTTGGAACATATTATCTTCCAAGAGATATATATACAAGATATATACAGGGACGATGCAAACAAGATATGTACAAGAAATAAGAAGAGTGTTGTTACCTTTTAGAAGAAGAAGTCTCTTCCATCCTGCTTAGTCTTCTTTGTAGGTTCCATTTCTTCGGCAATTGATGCTTCGTATTTCTCCTTCCTTCTCTTTAGTTCGGGACAATGATTCTTGTAGTGACCATACTTTTGACAGTTGAAGCATTGTACTTTTGAAATGTCTTTCTCTTGATTTGGCTTCCTCCTTGAGCCAAATTTCCTTTTGTTCATGAAGTTCTTGAATCTTGTTGTGAAAGCTTGATCGTCGTACTTCTTTTGGAGTTTCTCTTTTGCATTGATCCTTGATTCTTCTTGAGCACAGCAAGTCCAAAGTTCTTCAAATGTCGGATACTCCTTTGTGTTCATGCTTGCGGCAAATGCATCCCATGTCTTGGAAAGACCATTGAGTACTATGTTCACCAATTCCTTCTTTGAAGTGATCTCTTCAATAGCTTGTAGTTGATCTCTTAACTGGGAGATCCTTACAAAGTATGATGTTATGATGTCATCCTCATTCATCTTCATGTCACGGAGTTCATTCTTCAGACTCCTAACTTGTCCAATTTTTCTGACTGAGAAGAGGTTTGTTAGGGCATTGTACATCTTCTTCGACGAGTCAAGATGGGAGATGTAGGGTATCAAGTGGTCTTTTATAGAATCCACTATGATACTCATGGTATTGATGTCAACATCTTTGAACTTCTCCATAGCTGCAACGTCTTGCGGTTCCTTCTCTTTTCCTTCTTCAAATTCTGGCTTCACAATCTTTCCTTTCACGATATTCAACACTTTATTCTTGGCAAGGATGAGGTCAATCATTGGCTTCCACGCTCTGAAGTTAGAGGCTCCATCTAACTTGTTCTCAGACTTCATAGAGTTAGTCATGGATGCTTTGACTTGGTCAAACCTTAGATTTGACCAGAAATTCAACCTTCACGTCTTGGCTTGCTGAGAGTATCAGGAGATGTGCTAGGCTGGAGCGCACTGATCTATTTGGAGAATAGGTCAATTCAGTCACTTAAGGTGCCCCAACAAGAGGTTTAGGGTTTCTGCAACTGCTCCTGCTAGTAACCCTAGCGGCAGTGTCTTGGAAGTTGCTTCTGCCAGTAACCCTAGTAGCAGTTCCTCAACGAGCTCAATATCATAGCGGTTATGTTTCCTTCCAACGTTTTAGGCTGACTGAAGGAGTGTGGGCCCATAACCTGTTAGAATATAGAAGATGGTGTGCTCGTTTTACCATTGATGATACCTTCGTCACCCAACCATAGGCCGAAGCCTCCCTCCGAGCACCTTAACCTTGACCTGAGAATTCCTCCGGAAGCAAACCCTAGGCTAAATAGCCAAACAAAGGGGTAGCGCACCTCTTTCCAAGAATAGCGCAACACAAAAGACTGATCAGATAGTCCCAGACCCTAGCCAAGAGATATTCAAGCCAATACTGAAAACTTGTTGTTGCTACAGCTGCACCAACTCTTCCTCCCAACCTGCACACAAGACTGCAACTGCAGTGCGCACCAAATTGCAGAACTGCAATTCTGAGATGTGACAAATGAGAACTGGCACCCTGTATTTATAGTGGTTCTGCCAGTTTTGTTGGGGTCGACTTCTCCTTCTGGGTATGTGTTTGTTCAGTATATTATTATTATTTATGGCCGACTTCTTCTCTTGGAGGCTAATAGCCTAATATAAATTATCTACTTGAGCCGACAAGGCTTCTAGGGTTATTAGCCAACTCATTAGGTTTTCTCTTGCTTCCCAGAGTCTTCTATTCTCGTCAGGTTCACACGTGGGGGTAAATACCTCCCGCAGCTACCATAATATTAACAGTTCTATATACACTTCCTTCTCAATGATCCCATTAAGGAAAGTTATCTTCACATCCATTTGATGTGTCATCCATCCCATACAAGAAACTAAAGACATAACTTCTCTAATGGAACTGTACCTAGTGACTAGAGCAAATATCTCCTCATAGTCCACTCTCTCTTTCTAGGAGAACCCTCTCGCCACAAACCTTGCCTTGAACTTCTCGATGCTGCCATCTGCAGCATGCTTGATTTTGTAGAACTACTTAGAAGTTACCATTGACTTCCCCTCCGATCTTGGCACTATGTCCCAAACATTATTCTTCATGATGGAGGTGTACTCCACCATGGCATCCTACCATACTTCCTTGGTTTGTTGCCTCTTGATAACTAGAAGGCTCTAAATCAATGATGTTGCTCATCAATGCCATGTAGTTTGAAAACTTCTTCAGAGGCCTACTCTCCCTAAATGTGCTCCTAGGATCCTCAACGTACTCATGAGCATCCCTCAATGTCTGGGTGAACCATCAAGGTATCCTAACAGAATTGGAAAGGGCTAATGTCTCCTCCTCCTAACCTGAAGGTTATTTCCTTGAGCTAGAAGCCACTGGCGACCCTGGCTCAACCTTAAACTTCATGAAACTTCTTGGATGCAAAGTCTTCCTCGAACTTTACACCCCTACTTATGAATGTCTTCCTTTGCTCTGGAATGAAGACCCCGTAGGCCTTTGAAGTCTCACTGTAACCTAGAAACAAACCCTTCATGTTGGAGGGCTCCAACTTGGTCTTCTTCTCTACAAGTACATGCATATAAACTGGACAACCAAAAATGCGAAAATGACTCACCTCTGGTTTCACACCAGTGAATGCCTCCTCTGGTGTCTTGTCATCCAAGATATTGTGTGGACACCTATTCTAGATGTAGTCTTATTGGTATACAAAAAATGCGTGTTCAACCTCTCTCATCTTGTTTTAGTTATGCTTTGAGAGAGATAATTAATCTCTTCAATCCTAGCAACTAATCTCTTTAATCCTTGCAACCACCTTATTTCAACAATGAGGTGTATGTCTAAGATTAGATCAAATCTAACTCACTAATATTTTAGAGTCTCTAGAATATTTCATTTATATTTCTAAGATTTAAGAGATCTAGGGAAATTAAACTTTCACCTTTATTTAAGAAGTGAAATTACAAGATGGTCTTATTTCCCACTTTTACTAAGTGGTCACTAGAAGTTGTCTCGAACCACTTCTCGCACGTTCACGTTCACACCTAACATGTGCAAGAAGTTTCTACTCGAGCTACATTTCTCAACAGCATATCTAACCTGAGGTATCCCACTATTCCTAGTTGCAACAAGTTATATGGGACAATTTCCATAACTTCATTTGTATCCATTTTTTATCGTAAGTTGTACAATTTAAGCTGCGCTATAATACTGCATTCTCTTCAACACTAATTAAGTCATCCCATAACTTGAACGTTTTCTGGGCCTTCACGATAAAAACTGAATTGGTTCTAATGCCTACATTGACCACTTTCCCTCTTGGATCGACTTCTTGTTCTCTTCCCCGAATGGTTTTGCCATTTTTAGAGGTGCACTGTTACATTGACTATTTCAAACCCTTCATCATAAAAACAGAGAGGAGAAGCCTATATTAACTGTGGGCCTTCACTCTAAAAACTTAGTTAGTTCTAATGCTTACATTGACCACTTTCCTTCTTGGATCAACTTCTTGTTCTCTGCCCTGAATATTTTGCCATTTTTAGAGATGCACTGTTACATTGACTATTTGTAAGCCTTCATCATAAAAACAGAGAGAAGCCTATATTAACTGCATACCTTCTTGGATCAACTCCTGGTTCTACATCTCACATGCTTGTCATTTTTTGAGGTACTCTGTTTGAACCCAATGGCTGTAGCTCTTTATCTGCTTACTCTTGGATCCTCAGTTTTGGTTAGTTCTCTTGTTTGTAGTAGTATGTACGGTCCCTTACTAGTCAGATATTTTCTTTGGGTAGACTGAAGAGCTTGTTGGCCAGTCTACCTAGCCCAGTAGGTCTTTGTGCTTCTCCCATTGGTTGCTTCTTTGATTCTTGGTTCAAAGTGTCCATACGAGTTGGGTGTAACTAACACAATTCAGAAGTTGTTCATCTTTATATCATCATGCAACATTCATGAATATTAGGGATAGCTTCCATTGTAGGCATATTTGGGCTTGCAACATTTATTTTTATTCTTATTAGTGAAATTGAATTCAACATTTTCCAATTGACTGCAAGTTAAAATTTGGAATTTGCTTCAATCTCCCACAGCTTTGAAGAAAACTTGTGCAATTCATAAGGTAATGTTATAATATCAATCTCTCAAAGCTTCTTGAAGCTTCCAAGAACTTGTGCAATTTTTAAAGTAACGTTAGAAGTTGGAGTTTTCTTCTAGCAAGCCACTTGTATAAGAGTAGAGTTCATTAATTGATACCTACAACTACAAGAATCGGTGACAAGCATCCATTACCAAACACTGTGACCTTGGCTATAAAGAAGGAAACATCATTCTTATCAGTTTCTGAAACCATAACAGAAAGTGGTAACACGTGCAATATTATTACATCAAGCAACACAAACATGTTCAGCAATCTCATTGTCAAACCCAAAAACGGTAATCTCTCTCGATGAAGTCAGTTGATTCTACAATATAAACATCAAAAAATGTTGGATACTCCTAAATTCTGTCATTATGCTGATAAAGGGACAATGACAATGATTAGGGCATCTGAAGGAAGGAACGTGTGAATGAGAATATAAAACTTTGATTACATAATGCAACAAGGATATATAACCAAAAGAATATCTGAAATAATTAAAATCAACAAATCCCATTTTTCAACAAGAAAAACAAAATTAGAGATTAATATCAAACTGTAATAAGACATCACAGCCTGAGTAAGGACATCTACATTAGATCAAATTTAAGCATAGGTGTGATAAAATCATTATAAATTCCCCAGAAAAATTGTGTTTGATATAGGATATACTTATATGTACAAAGAATACAAAACATCCCCAGGAGTCTTAGACATCCTATTCACCCAGTTCAATCGGTCGATGAGTTTATGCATTAGCTTCAAGAATGGGAAGTTGTCACTGCTTTTACTTGGGAAGCGTTTTATTAATAGCCAATGTAATATACATTGCCTGTCTTTTGTTACTGACTATGATACAGGTAAAAAGCCTCTGTGACTGAAAGGCACTTTAAGAGATAAGCACCTCCTCAATTGCCGTCTGAAGGTTGCTTTCATGCAGAGAGCTGCAATGTATGGTAACGCCTGAAAATCATTCCTGCAAACCTTCCTTTATACTGAAGTTAGCAAGTTTTGATGGTTACTCCAAGTTTGTTCTACCACTTTGTTCTAGTTGATAAAGCTGCACTTCCATCTATTTACTAGCTCCTGAAGAAGAAATAGATTAAATCACCTGATCGTTTTCTTTCCAGTCAAGGAACCCTCCATGCCCTCCAGTGTTTGTGAATCTGTATACAGGACCTGACACTGATAGAGAGCGGTTAGTCCAGACATTCTAGGAGCCAAAAGATAAGAATCAATACTTTGACAGTAAAATTCTCCAAATAAATTAGCACTGTGCACAGTTCCACTGACAGTTGTGTTAACAACTTGTTAATAGAACAGTCAGTTTGGCAAGGACCGTGGTACTAACAGAACAGGAAATTAAGGGAAAGGGCTCACAGTCAAACAGAGTTGTTGCCAAAATGTTTCTAAACAGACAATATGTAGATATTGCTCAGAGATTCTACCTTGATAACCCCCAATTACTGGATCTTGGGAAAGAAGAAGTGGGGTGTCAAGATCAATGAATCTGCATGAATCAGAGCTAGAATCATTACTTCCAAAAGAAATAAACACTGTATAATTATTATTACAAACATATCAACAAAACAAATAATTTTACCTGAAACAGCCAAGACCAGCAGCAAGATGGCCAGCAAAACCCATGGCTAGCCTGGTTTCAACCATGCCTCCGATCATCAATACAAGGCCTGCCTTTCTTGCCAACTTTATGATTTCAAGAGCTCCAAGCACTCCAACTTTGGCAAGTTTTATATTTATAACGTCTGCAAGTCTTTCCTGAACAATCTTCTGTACATCAAACACGCTTCGGCAACTTTCATCTGCTGCAACAGACACTCCATATACTTCCCTTGCTACCTTGCTTACATGCCCTAGCCCATCCCAGTCATCTCTTGCTACTGGTTGTTCAAACAAAATGGGAATAACTCCCATGTCTGGAAAACACATGAAAAATAGAATACAGATTTTAAAAGCTTCATAGAACTGAGACATATTGTAGAAGATATTTAAGGAACATGTCATAGAAAATGATTGATCTGCAACACAGTTGGTTTTAACACTGGAATATACTGGTCAATGAGAATATCTATATAAAGGAAACTAAGGTAAATTAACCAATAAGAATGAGGGCAGAATTCTCCTTCACCATTCTAACTGCCCATCGTGTAAGGGCTTTTATAGTACTGTCTAGGGAAGTGATCTTGTTCAATGCTATTCTAACTACTAATCACTGCAATGAACCTCCAAACAATACTCACAAGTTCATGTGATAATAGCCTAGATAATCCAATATGATGCAATGTGCACAAGAGAATACTCCAATGTTCCACCAGGTTTCTTTCAGTGATTCCCTTTATACTATTGTTTTGGAAATGCATTGAATGCTCATGTAATTTGGAAATAACCTAATAACAACATTAAAAACTTAACATGGTATCAGAGCTTGACTGAATAGAGCATCTTTCACTGGGTATCTAGACGTCACTCTTGTCGTACAAGAAAATTAGGGCATTTTACTGAAGAGGAATTTTTGACCAAAAACCACCTTGGGAAGTGCACCCTGCCCTAGCGCATCTTTTGGCAGCTTGAGTGAACTTTTTCAGTGGCTAGATTCTCCGGAAAGTCAAACCCTAGTGTTGATCGGTATTAGAAAACCAGGAAACAAGAACCAGTACGAGAAGCACTAGTCCAGAATTGCGCATGTCAAGTTTCAAGGGGTAAAACTTGGAATTTCTGAAACAGTCATCTCCAACAAACTCGCCTCAGTCCAGCGCATCTCATGGTAAGCTCAGTGTCATTTTTTGAGCACTTTCATTTTCTGGTCATTTTCTTAGCTCGAGGTCAATATGTCTGCAAGCACCAAGCTTGTTGACAAGCTAGAAGGTATGGAAAATTTCCATGCCTGGAAGTACATTGGACTCGTTCTTGAAGAGAATGACCTTGCAAAATTCATAAAAGAAAATGTACCGGAACCCGAAGAAAATGCAGCGAAAGAGAAGTACAAGAAGGATATGATAAAGGCTAAACGAATAATTGCAAATTCCATTAAAGACCACTTGATCACTCAAGTGTCTTCTAAGAATACTCCAAAAGATATGTTTGATGCCCTATTGTAGTCCTTATACACACTTGCAAACGTGGACTAAGTCTCAATCCACTTAGTGTGTCCTCAGAGACACTGTAAGTTTTAAACCTGTGAAGTAAAACAATGCATATAGATTCTTAAGGAAAACATAATTTAATCAATGGCTCATACACATAGTACACAAAGATTTATACCGAAAACCCTCAACCGGGGAAAACCTCTCTTATATTCATTATATCGAATTTCACCATTCACCATACAATATATACAATGTTTTTAGGTATTTCGTAGATACCAAAACCCTAATCCCTTAATCCGGGATTAATTTAGAAAACCGCTAAAAATAGCAAAAACCACCCAAAAACAAATTTCGGGCCACTGCCCCGAATGCTGCGCATAACCAGGGGGGGCATACCTGGCCCCCCTGGGACCCCCCTAGGAAGCGCCCGACGCACACAACACAAAGAGCACTACTAGAGGGATCGTCAGACACAGTTGTCGAATCTGACGCGCCCACACACACACATGCAAAGAATATAACACATACCCAACATTCTCCCACTTGTTGTTTTCTTTGCATCCAAGGGTCCGCAGGAGTATATAGTCAACAATCCAGGGCAGCAATGCCCATTGTTACTCTACACCAAGAGAACTTTTCTGTGCTCATAGACTTTGTCAATGAATCTGCAACATTCTTCAAAGTCAACATTTTCCAGCAACACCTTTTTTTCCTGAACCATGTCTCTCACAAAGTGATACTGAACATCAATATGCTTTGTCTTCGAATGATAAGTTGGGTTCTTTGCCAAGAAGATTGCACTCTAACTGTCACAATCTAATATCACTGCTTATTGTATCAACCCAATACCTGAACACAATCTTTGTAACCATACTGCTTCCTTGCTTACATGAGTGGCTGCCATGTATTCAGCTTCTGTAGTTGAGAGTGCCACTACAGTCTGTCTTTTGCTCATCCAACTGATTGCTCCTCCAAATAGGTTAAACACATACCCACTTGTAGATCTTTTGCGATCCAGATCTTCAACCCAGTCTGCATCAACAAAGCCATGTATGTCCACCACTCTGTCCAATCCCCGTCTTCCTTGGTAGCACAATCCATAATTGGCAGTGCCACACAAATACCTGAAGACCCTCTTTACTGTTGTCCAATGTTCCTTCCCTGGTTTTGACATATACCAGCTCAAAACTCCCACTGCATGTGTAATGTCCGGTCTAATACAGACCATTGCATACATCAAACTGCCAACTGCACTGGCATACGGAACATGGGACATGTCCTCTTCTTCTTCCTATGTCTTGGGACACTGATCTGCAGA
>SNQJ01S0008141.1:30708-72413 GCA_010110895.2 Picea sitchensis
TATGAGCTCCATGGTATGGCTTTTGCCATATATGAAAACTGCTCATTGTATAGTTGTTGAGACATATAATTTGATTGGTATTATATACATGGTTATTCTATACATAAGGTATAATCCCTGACCCATTGAATTTGAATACGTGCGCAAACATGGATATCATGGGGAATAATTTGGAATGATATGAGTTGGTATCAAGTTTAGTTGGCATATGTATATGATATAGAGTTTTGAATGTCGACGTGATGGGATGGCCATGCATTGAATGGAGGGGGACGTGGCCATTAACTCCCACAATCCCACGTTTTACCACCTCACACTGCTTGGGGTTTTTTTCATTTCATTTCTCGTTTGGTCTCTAGAGGAAGAAGCTTTAGCTCAACTTTGGGAAACCTTATTCCTGGTCGTTGCAACAACTATTTCAGCCTCCATTACTGATATATAAGCAGTTTTTGATGAAGTATGTACTCGCAAGTCTGTGAAACATCTCTTGTAGAGTTTGTGATTTAATGAGTAGAAATGACTCTAAAATTGACTTGTAATGATTGCGTATGTGTTCTTCCCTGCTTTTTCTCTCATAAAAATTGAATTGTTGATTGTTGTTTGAGGGTTTTCATTTGAAAAAGAAGAAGAATGGTTTGTTTCCCTCTATTGTAGCATGCATTATCTTTTTCAATTTCATACTTTCATTTTTCGTTTTCTTAGAGATTTATTTGAAAAGAAATGGTGGGTTGTGAAAGAAAATGGATGGTGGGTTAAACCCATTACTGTTATAGCTTTTATGTGCTAATTATTGACCTGAGTTCGAAATTAAATTCATTTTGTTCAATGTTGATGTGACCAACCTTAAAAAATAGTCTCTTTTTTTATTTATCTTGTTGAATATGGTCATGGGTTGAGCCCATGTCGGCTATAATGGATATATGCCAAGTCTTGAGTTGGGTTTGATTTGGAATCTGTTCATTGCTGCAATTTTTATGGCCAACAATAATTTGACTTGAATTCATTTCATATTTGCTAAGTATGTTATACAGGTTTGAACCAAAGCTTATAAGTGTTATTTAGTAATGAATGTGAATTTGCAATGAGCATTAGAAGTTCACCTTGTTTTTGGTTCGAATCTCAGACATATGAAAGATTTGGTTTAAGTCATATATAGTTCAAATGGAAGTTATACACATACATCCATGCCCATTCTTATATCAAGCTCTAATTTGAAATCATACTAGATGGCAGAGTAATGGTTTTATCTCATTATTGGAATTACTTTTTTTTTTTAATACGACCCATGCTTGGCACTTACTTTGTTCTTCGATGAGGCTATATGCCCATTGTTTCATTTGCTGGTTATAACACTAGGTCTATTATTATTTTGTCTTGGGATATTTGAGTACCCATTGTCCATTGGATTAAGCCTTGCCGAGTCATTAAATATTTCATATGGTCATTGGTTCAGTTCGTTTAATAATGCAATTTATATTTATGTTATTTTCCTATGTTTATGTAATTGCTTAAGAGAGGCCATTAAGGAGGTTATATATATATATATATATATATATATATAATGTTGTTTATGAGTATTATGAAGTGAATAATACACAAATTATCATATTTTCAATGAAGAATGATATAAGTGATGAACATAAATGATTGATTGTTTATAGATATTGAACATGAAATTTTCATGCATTTCTGTATCTTGTAACATTTTTCGTCAATTACAACTCCCTTTGTAATTATTTTCCCTGTCATATATTATTTCATTTTTCATTCATTTACCATGTTCAAAGGAATATTTGACTGTTCATATGAAGAAATTTTGCAAAAGAGTGTTCAGATCATATTTTTGAAAGAAAAATAGTAAGAGGGATACCTGTCAAAAATGATTTTTCTTCCTTGTTTCTCTTCATTCCCAATCATTCCTCCCTCGCATTCTTGAGTTACTTTGTCATTTTTAGATCCATAGCTAAGTCATTTAAAAAAAATTGTATTAGATGTTTGATATATTATGTCTTATATATTTACTAATTGGGATAATGATGCATATAGATGAGATTTTTCAGTCGCAAAAGTAATCGTGGTGGAAAAAAAGGTAACAAGGGTCGAAGAGGAAGAGTGCCCAATGTTTTTAGGCAGCAAGGAAGAAACAAAACGATGAGATTCTCTATACATTTTCATGCCGAATATGAAGAGTTCAATTAGCTGGTGCAAAGAGGCTACCTTAATATTGTTGGAAATCCTACCTTGCCACATCCTCAAGCTCCTCTTGCTCGTCCCTTACAACCTCATCTGAGTATTTTTTATTTCCCTGAACCTCCTGTACAACTAGTCAACGATGCCTGAGAAAATATGCATGTAAATCCTCCTTCTAGTATAGTCCATTGGCCTAATGTCACATTTCCACCACCTCCTCCTCTGAATTCTATGCCTCATGTTGCATCTACTTCTTCTATGGATCATTCAGTTCAAGTACCTAAAAACTACAAAGCATTGCCTATCGAACCCCAGTTGGAAAATTTATTTATTTATTATTTACCCTTATTATTTATTATTTATTTACCCTTATTGTAAAATAAAAATTGTCCTCTCCTAACTAAATTTATTTAACTTTATAATAAAATGGTAGTTGAACTACTCAAACTACTTTTTGAAGACATAAAAGGAGGATATAAAGACAAATCAAGGACATGAGAAAATAGAGAGAAATAATTCTTTTGAGGTTTTCTCTTGCTTCAAGTGAGAATATCTGTTCATTCATTCCATTCTGAGTTTCTTTAGAGCTAAGTTATCTAGTTTATAACATGGTTATCCTAAAGATGGCGAAAAAGGACTAGGAAGCATTGATTATTAACATGCTCCAAGGTCATTCATTCTTCTTGAAAGTCTGTTTAGTTTTAGTTGGAAGTTCTAAATTTATTTAAGTGGTGGTTAATGTTAGTTTTGCAAAGTCAAGACAATGATGCACTTGTTTCTTGGATTGGTCCAGTTCAATTTCCAGTTCTAGTCTTCTTCTTTATGGACAACAATTGTATATTTATGAGTCAAATTAGATCTTAGACTTCTAAGTCTAATTCCGATCCAAACCCTCCCAGGGTTTGAAAAGATAAACTTGGTCGTAACTCAAATTGGTATTAATAAAATTATATGTTGATATCTTCTCATTTATGAGACTTGTTGTATTATGATTTCTATATTTATGTTACCTTGCATTTACTTATTCAACTATTTATAATTTCTTTTGCAAGTAATTTTTTCTACTTTTAATTTTTTTTCATATAAAAGCATACAAATTTTATAATAGCATCAGATCCAAACATATATTTCTTGAGGTATGATTGAAATTTATGTCAGGCTATAATTCTAGGGTGATAATCTAGTCTATCTCACCTAGCCTAATGAGATTAAAAAATGCTTGAGTGAGTATTTTTCTATTCCTCCCATCAACAATTTAACCCTTGAAGATGCTTCCTATTCATTATTCTCTCACATTCTCAAGGTGTGGAGTTAGTTCTCTTTCTGTTTTTATTCTTTTTAGGTGTTTTGGTGCATACAATTTGGTTTAAGAGCATACAATCCTTGGGTTTGGATCCTTCAAACAAGTCATCTTGGTATTTTTTCTATAACTTCTTTTTGTGTATAGTTTCAAATCACGATTTTTTTGGGAGATTGAGGAGAGATTCCGAAGTACTTGTCGTAAAAATTCAGGTTTTAGTTTGCTATACTTTTGGAGATATAGCTTGTGGAAATTAGGGTTTTTGACTAGTTCTGGAATTAGTTTCAAATGAGTCTTCTTGGAATATTTTCTATAAAAAAATTTGTGGGATGTTTCAAATAGAGAAATTTTTGGGAGGATAAGGAGACATAGCAAACTACTTATGGTAAAAATTTCAAGGTTTGGTTCGTTGCACTTTCAAAAGTACATGTTGTGGAAATTATGGTTGTTTACTAGTTTGAAATAGTCTCAAACATGTTTTCTTGGTAAAATCAACATATATGAAGCTATAAAAGTCCAAATTGAGTTCCACTAGTTCCATTGGAAATAAGACAGATCATAGTATTTTAGGTCACAATTTTAGAATTAGATTAGAACAATTGGACATGTGGAAGGTTGCACAAGTTCTCTCTCTTGAAAGGGACAAAAACAACAAGTTTTGGGAAATTTACTATAACTTTGTCTTAACACATTGGAATTTGTTCAAAACTATGGCATTATAGAGAAGACATATCATGCTACTATAGATCAAAATTTTGGACTTCATAGGGGGTGAAATTTCAAGGATACTTTCRAAGAAAAGTYGGCCAATAAGACAATACACAAACTAGGGTTTTTAAATGTATGTTAACTTGAAATTAGCATAACTTTGGATAGAAAGACCTATAAAATTGYGATAAAGAGAAAAAAKAGGAGTATTATTATTTTCTCACATGAAAAGGGTTCTGCAAAAAAATTTACTTGCCACATACCCAACCCCTTAAGTGTCATTAAGGAGGTGGGATATGAAATTTCACTTCTTAAAACACATTTCTTATCATGGTTCTAAGGTCACTCCTAAGCTCACAAAGGTATTCTACTCGTTGAGAGCTTTCAAATGATTATACTCTTGCTCAATTCTGAGCTTCGAGGTAGAAGTTATGGCCTTCTAAAGTTTCTTAGGATCCTTCTCTCTCCTACCACGTCATCATTTGTACATGGAACCACATGTACAAGATGATGTGGCATCATATGGTTAAACCTTGGGTTGCATGCTTACCAAGGAAATATGGGTTTCTATTTCCATGTCACATCTTGGAAAATATTCCAGAAGGTGTTATATCGCACCTCTCTCAAAATTCTTACTCTGACTAAAACAATTTTCTTTTTTATTGTATAGAAAGTCCCAAGAACTCCTTATCTCACCCCAAACATTTTTCTTCATGTGATACATCACATGATTGAAAATTTTCTCCCACGCGATGGTTTTATCACTCTTCAATTTTTTTTGTTTTATGCGACATATCACATCCTCCCAGGATTTCCTATTGCACCTTGAAGATTTACAAGTTGCAATATGTCACATCCTGAACATATTTATGTATGAGATAAATATTACACATATATTAATGCATCCGAAAAAATGTTCTCCAGTGCATCATTTCATGTGTATAAAAAATTCTCCTGAAACACATCCAACTTGAGGAAAATTTCTCCTTGGAGAAAAGCCTCCTCTCCCCTTTGTTGCACCAGCAAAAATATTTATTGTATGTGATATATCGCATAAAATTTATCTTCATGTGATATGTCACATCTCATGGAACTTTCCATTACTGGAATGATCTCTTACTTCTTCTTCCTTACCTATATTCCTTTGTCTATTTTACCTAGATTTCTTTATGTCATATTTGACAAATTTCTTATCACACCTCCAACCTTCTTTGACTTGCGACATGTCACATTAGGGAAGGTTTTATTCCTTGTGATAGTGATATTCTTTCTTATATCACATCGTTCAATAACTTCTACTATGGTGACATATCGCATGAAGATTTTCTTCATGTGATATGTTGCATTGGAAACAACTTTTCTCATGTGACAAGGCCAATCCCTTGCCCCTCCTCCTTGTTTCACGTGCCAAGAATTCTTTGAAAGTGTGATTTTCTGCACTACAAAAATCTTTGGTGTGATACATAAATTTCCCCATGCGACACCTGAGTCAAACCAACCCAAATCTCAAACTTTGCACCAATTCTCGAAGTCTGCACCTATATTGAACAAAGTTAATTTTCGTGCAGTACATGCCATATCGCATGAAAAATAAATTCATGCAATATAGGTCGATCACATGAAAAATAACTTCGTGTGATACACCATAAACTACTATATTTTCCTTAAAAATTCACTCAATTTTTGCCTCAGTGTTTTCCCCAAGGGACTGCACTTCTCTAATGTCCCCTTGAATTGTCCTGGACATTAGAAATATGTATTAAGGCCTTAGAGTTCAAACTTGATCAAGTGTAATTAGTGAAAGGCTAGTCTCATACCAATTATTTCTCAATAAGGATGGCTATGCATCTAATGATTTTTGAGCTCCAAAAGAATAAGTGCATCCTTTCAAGACTAGTCTAGGATGTCAA
This sequence comes from Picea sitchensis, assembly GCA_010110895.2. Classification (NCBI taxonomy): domain Eukaryota; kingdom Viridiplantae; phylum Streptophyta; class Pinopsida; order Pinales; family Pinaceae; genus Picea; species Picea sitchensis. Next base: position 36,817 of record SNQJ01S0008141.1, read on the forward strand.
GGGTCCCAAGACCCTATGAACTTTATCTCACCATTGTATTTCATTAACAAATTCCACTCAAGTTAATGTTATCAGTTTGCCTTCCTACTCCAAGTACTGCAAGTCTTTTATAACACAACAAACATTTAACCTTTTATCAAAGTAAAATCACCATCAAACATGCTCATTCAAACTAGCATAATTACTTGGTAATCAACCTCACAAACACATATATGAAATTAGAAAAAAAGGGGTCACAAAGTAAGCACACAAATTTCATGAAAGTCACCATGACCAAAGATTTCCCATGCCATTTAGTCACACAATCCTTCCCAAGATAAAGTCTCAACCTAAAATAATTCATTTCTTTTATAGGGACTGAGGGAGAAAGAGACATTCTCACAACATAACTCGGTCTAAACCATTTATGGCTTACCTTGTCTAAATGTTCTAACAATGTTTCTAAGGGTATCCCCTAAGTTACATAGACATTCATTCCAAAGAAACAAACAAATTTAATTTCATGCTTTCTTTATGAACAATATGCAAGGACATATTCAACCATGCAACCAAGATGGATCTTCTACAAGTTTGAAGATATAATATGGAATATGAAAACAAGATATAGGGATTGTAGCCATTGAATCTCTAATTTCTCTCAGCTAAGCTTCTAATTTTCAAAAGATTGACAACATAGAAATTGCTAAAAGTAAGTTAAAGATCTTGTCTAAAATTGTACTCCATTGAAGGCACACATAGGGGGACTCATAGTAATTTATAAGGCAAAAAATAGAGATTCAAATGTAACTATGCATACAAATTCCTCCCTCCCCCCCCACATACATTTATCACAACCAATTACTTTTCATAATAAAATGAAAGGATATTTTGTAAAACAAAATAAGATAGAATATATGTAAATTTGTGGGCATACTGAGAGCACTTATTTGAAATTTACGTTGCTAGCAAACTGACTGAGGGTGAGTACTTTTCCACCCAATTGTAAGCTTAGTGGCATTGGTGCTCTCTACCCCTAGCCACCCCTAGCCAAACCATGATACCACAAAGGTGTGTTGGAGATATTACACACTCACACTCACCTAGTAATTATTTTTCCTATTTTTAGGGTATTCCTCATTTTTAGGGATTTCTAATCATTGAGAGGGTCTCCTATTTTTGTGGCTATTTTAAGGAGATTTCCTAAAAATTAGGGCACATTTTCACTTAGTTGGACTTCAGTTTGGAGTCCAGTTAGAATAGTGGAGATTTCAATTAAACTAGTGGAGGTAACTCATGCATGCAATAGTTGTTTTTCTCTCATGCAACAATTGTTTTTTTCATGCACAAGAGAAGGAGGTCACACATCTCATGCATGCATGCCTTTCTCTCTCTTCCACACATGTGAACTTAATTAACTGGTGATATATTTGACAGTTAATTGAGACTAGTTATTACTTGACTCCCGTTATAGTGAGTTAGTGTCCATATCTCTTTTAGATCACTACTATGGCGCATGTACTCCTAAGATTAGCACATTGCTTCTCTTGGAATAATTATATGCATGTGTATTACTCATTCTATGTGGAATATTATCATTAGCTAATGTGATTAATAGATTTCACTCATTCTTTCTCTCAAATTTCTTCTCTCTCTCTCTCTTCTCTTGCAAGATTTGTGTGATTTTCTTTAGCTAGGTTCTCTGTGATTAATTTTAGGGTTTTCACCCAAACTTCACATGGTATCAGAGCCCATAGGTTTCTAGAAGCAAGTCACACATGTATTTTTTGCAGGTTCATGAGGAGGATTTAGTTAAGAAGGATGGAATCGACACAGGTTATTATGCTCACACCATAAAATTATGTTGATTGGAAGTCAAAGATTCTGCATTAGCTAAGGAATCAAGGATTAAACCAAATAACCATGGAAATAGAAGTAAATCTTGATTCCGCCAAAGATAAAAATGATTTTCTTAATAGACAAGATATGGCTTTAGGATGTATTTGCTTGTCTATTTCTCCTAAAATTTGGTATCATGTTGAATCACTCTCAACTCTGGACGAACTATGGACTAGATCAAAGGTTTGATTTTAGGATTGAGGAAGATTTTGAATATTGCATGCAGGAGATTGAAAAGACAGAGCCAATAGAAAATCCATCGAAAGATCAAGCCTCTCAGTTTGAAGAGACTTTTATACATGTATCTGTACATCCTTTTGTTTAAGATGATGTCTAAACCATTTCAAATCTGTTTTATGAATCACATTCAAAACACACCATGAATGCATATCAAGATCTACATGCATACAGGATTTCATGCGCCATGCATGAATCTTAGGAGCCACATGTATACACCATGCATGCATCTCATGAGTTGCATGTAGACACTTTTGCATGCGCCATGCATGCATCCCAAGAGCCACATGCATGCGCCATGAACACATCTTAGGTGATGCATGCAGACACTTTTTCATGCACCATGCATGCATTTCAGGTGCCACATGTAGAGACTCCTATGCCACACACATACGTCATGCATGCATATTAAGAGCCAAAAAGGGGTCTGCGAACTTCATATTCATTTCTGACACTTTCTGAGCGGAATTTGCAGAAAATGATTGAATATTTGAATTCCTCTAAGAAAAATACCCAGTTGAAAAAAAAATCGTCCAAAACAGAGTTCAGGAAGTGAAGTTATAGACATTTTAACTTCGACAAATTTTCAGAGTTTTTCTAGAAAAAACCGTGCGATTTGCACAGTTTCACCCAAACTTTCCATGAATTAAGGGGATTTGGATCTTCATCTTTACAATAAGATAAAGTGGATATATGTAGACATATCACCGATACATATACTTCATCAGATCCATACCAATTTATACATCTTCATGAAGACTTTCACTGAACAAAAGTTCCACAATCTACGTGACCGTCTTGTAGTGAAGGTGTAACATCCCACTCTTATGAGCACATGTTGTTGAATTATTCTTTGAGGACACTTGCGTGCAAGTGATCCAGTTATATCACATGGATATTGTTTCACTTATGGATTTTATGATGATGTTGATGGATTATGATGCTATGTTATTTGATATCTTTGGATTGACATATGCTATTAACGAGTTCCTCCTGACTGTGCAAGACACTTGACAGATGAGGATGCCACTGGAATCAATGGACCTCCTTGGACTCCAGATCGAGTAAGGGAGTGGACTGTATTGGTTTGGGTATTTTTATTTTATGCATATGTGACATATGATTGGGTATATTATGATGTTGTTTATGGATCATTGACAGTGTTTTGTTGATGGATGCAGGATGATGATTTCTTGCTAATCAAACTCACATAAAGAGTAAAGGGGACATGCACAACAACCCTATATTGAGGGAGAGGTGTGGAAAAAACCCTGCAACATCCTACTAGAACTCCCGTCGTGGCTCAAATTGTAGGTTAACGATTACCTAGTTCGAGAGACCCACAATGTTGTGAGGGAAGATTGAGACAGTCGCTCATGAAGTTTCTAAGGGGTGCGCAATAAGGAAGGGTCATTATTCCTTAGAGGCCCTTAGTCTCTCACAAGGTCACCTGAATGGGGTATTGAATCCAAGGGTTGGACAACTACCAAAACCATTCAAAGACAAGTGGCACCCTTGGAGCACGTAGTGCGTCTTGAAAGACATGTCGTGTAGTTAAAATTTGAATCAAAGGCGAGTGACACCCTTGGAGCACATAGTGCGTCTTGAAGGGCACGTTGCGGTGTAAAAAAAATAAAACTTGAGTCAATGAACCCAGGTTCCTAGAAAACAATAATTTGTTTTGACATTGTCGAACTTAAAATAATTATTAAATGGGTGATTTTTATTAATTATAAGATCTCCTTAAAAATTCTCATCCTAGTTTAAAAATTTGAGCCTAAGTCTAAAGTGGGTAAGAAGACTAAAACTAAATTATAAATTAAATAAATGGGGAATGAAGAAAAATCAAGTTAGGAATTGAAAGAGTAAATTTTTTATCCAAATATTTAATTATATAAATGCGTGCAAGAGAATACCAAATTGGAAATTAAGATAAGAAAGGAAATAAATGTAAAAAGGAATGTGGAAGCATAGAAAGGTATCTAGTCTAGTCTAACTAAAGAAATTTCCTAAATTAAACACAACTAAGTTTTAGAAAGGTGTCAGTCATTAAAGGGGAAATAGAGGGAATAAAGGGACAACTAGGAGTAATTTTAGGAACGCTTTTAGGATGGGTGAGGGAAATTGACATTTAATTAAATTAATGTTGAATTATTTGGTGCAACTAAGGGAACGGGTGACAAGCGTACAACGAGAGTAACTCCTAATTAACTTTTAAAAAATGAATTAAATGTGCAAATGACAAGTGGTCACTAAGAAAAATTCTATAAAAGAAATGGCCGAGTGAAGGAATGGATCATGACTGGTATGAGTAAAGTTATGCTGCCTGAATTTATTTGATTGGTTTTATTTGTGAGAGTTGGGATACCCAGCTCGAGAAAAAGAGTGGTATCTCTACCTTGAGAGGTGAGCTGGGAGATAGAGTATTTTGGTTGTGTTTTTGCGTGGCCACTTTGCGGCTCGGGGGGCTAAGGGGGAAGAAGAGTACCCCTAACATTGGCTGGGAGGTACTGGTGAGGTCTCAATGATTAGAAAGTGGAAGAGAGGATAATCATAAGTTCAGTCGGAGAATGCTAGCAACCACCTACGTCAACATAGACATCCTTATTGGTTACAGTATTTGATTAGTCGATTCTTTATTTTGTTAAATATTAAATTGTATGAATTTATTCGATCATCTCCTGGGACAATTGCTTAATTGATTTCGTTTTTCTCCCTGGCAAGCCCATGCTCTGAAATTTAAATGGATTGGTCATTTGCTTAATCTAATTCGTTTTCTCCCTGGAAAACCCATGCTCTGAAAATTTAATTGGATTGGTCATTTTCTTAATCTAATGCATTTTGTCCCTGGTGAAACCCAAGCTCTGAATTTAAATGGAATTGGTCTGTATGGTATCATAAATTTGTGTAGGTAAGTTAATCTTTTGGTCTGTGTTTCATTTCTTCTTTTTATACAGTGATTTAGTTCCCTTAAACTCAACGATTTACTACTCTTACACAGTGATTGGTCTCCCAAGGGCTCAACGAATTTACTTCTTTTTACATAGCGATTTAGTCCCCATAAACTCTGCGATTTTTATTGGTGTGTAACCATGACAGAGTCAAATTCTCTCTTTTAACCCTTGCCATATTGTTTATCTACCCAACAATTTGCCTCTGGGTTCATTTATGTGTTTTTATTGATGTGCAAAATGATGTGCATTTTTATTGATGTGCAAAGTGATGTACATTTTTATTAATGTGCAAAGTGATGTGCGTTTTTATTGATGTCAAAATTGATGTGCATTTTTATTGATGTGCGTTATTATTGATGAGAAACTGATGTGCATTTTTATTGATGTGCAATTTGATGTGCGTTTTTATTGATGTGCATTTCTTTTTCTTATCTCGACGATTTTACCCTTTTTACTCAACATTTCTATACTCAGAATTTGTAAATTTAGGCTTAGATTTATGCTCCAAATATTACACTCAGAATTGCTAATTTTATGCTTAGACTGATGCTCAGATTTTCACACTCAGAATTGATAAATTATGGTCGGCGTTGTACTCAGCGATTTCATCCTCTTATTACTCAACGAATTGTTCTTTATGCTTAGCGATTTCTTACATAGATTTCCTCTCTGCATTTTTCCCTGGGATTTCTCCCAACTACATTTGTCTGATTTATATTGGGAGTGGACTTAATGTCTCTGCGCCTTCCCTTACCATCTCTGCGGTCCTTCTTCAAGACTCTACGTTTTACTCAACAAACTTACCTTTTATTACTCAATGTTATTCTTGATATTAATCAACGATTTTTCCTTTTATTTTGCAGCGAATTTACCTTGTTACTCAACGATTTTACCTTTTATAGACATCTGAAATGTATTCCATGCTTTTACGTTTATAAGGGACTCTATTATGATCATCAGGTTTTTAACTTTCTAAATGAAAGCTTCTTAAGAATGTTTGTTACAATTATTGTTCGCTCTCTGAATAGAGACATTTACAAGACATATAATTTACATTGTTATTTTGTTTATTTTCCCTCCACTTAAATACATGAGTTTTATACTATTTTAATCCATACGCTTGTGTTCTCATTTTTGCCCCTACATGTCTTGAGAAGGGACCCATTAAAATCAATGTGCATTCATTTATGAGTTTAGATGATTAATAACATTAATTAATTCACGGTGCTCCATTAATTGCATTTCCTCAACGTTCATTTTAGGATAGAGTTGAATTTTTGCAGGTCACTATTGATATACTATTGTCAAACTTGTCTCAGATACTTAGATTCTCCTTGCTGTACTTATACTATTCTTAATTGGGATTCACATATAAAAAAATAAAAATAAAAACCTTATGTTGGGTCATATTTGTATTATATAGTTGAATTCTCTGGAATCGACTATCTTGTGATTTACAAGACGTATTAAGAGATTACCATAAGGTAAAATGTAAGAGGGGTTAGGGTATTGACTGAGAAGTAGTAGTTTTGGAAACTAAAAGTCTAGGCATGTTTTAGTAGGGGGAATTTCTAATTTGGTACCCCATTAATTTAGATAGGGTCTTTCTTTTACCCTTGTACGACGTGATGTCATTCCCCTTAATGTTTTGGAAACAAAGGGTGGTTGAATGTTTTGGTTCAATAGAATGTTTAGAGATGTTAATTAGAAAATTATAGAATGTATTCTATTTAATTATTACAAGGATTGTAATTGTGCACCTATGGTTTTATGAATCCTTAAGAATTAATTCCTTCCTCAACCTTGCACTTAGTATCACTGGAAGGATTGATTAAGCAAGGTACTTCGAGTCTCTTTCTCCTTATAATAATGTGGATGCCAGATTGATTGATTGAATCATTAGACTCCTTGCGTGCACTGGAAATATAATGTAATGTATGATTGTTTAGATATTAGACTTCTGTCACAAATGGATTTTAATGTAATAAATGATGGTTTTAGATATTAGACTTCTTGCGCGCATTGAAATTATGATGTAATGAATGATGTTTAGATTTTAGACTTCTTGCGCAAATGAAATTTAATGTGACGGATGATTGCATTTATGTTGATGGTTAAGTGGTTAGAATGCGTGGATTTATGGACTAATGCTGACGCATAAATGTTTATGCTTTGATTACTCACGCGCATTGCAATAACGGTGATGCGTTATTAATTTAGTAATAAAATTTACTTGCACACCTTAATTTAAGTCGGTGTGTGATTTCTTCATAATTATTCTCTTGCACCTTTGAATTTAATGTGGATTAATCTTGCGTCATGAATTTATGTCGACATGTGATTGATTTAGTAACTACTTTTCTCTTGTGCCATTAATTAAGTTGACATGTGATTGTTCTAGAGTTTGTTTACTCTCGCGCGCAATGAATATTTAAATGTTGATGTATGATTGATAAAGATGATGATTACCCTTGCGCCTTGATTAATTGATGATTAGGATTGAATGATTGATCTAGTTGATGTGGAATTTATTGTTAGAGGGACGTGGACACCTCCTTGTTTCTCAGAACAATCGCCAGCCCCGAGACCTTAAATGGTAAAAATAAATTGGATCCTGGGCTTGAGCATTGCTTATGTGTCCCGAAGGTCCTAACCTTGCAGGGTAGGCTGGGCGGGTAGTCATTTTGTATTCATTATCTGATTGATCATCGTTGTAAAAGAGATGATTATGATGTGCTAAACGACGATGCTATTTATGTTTATGTGTTGCTATCATTTTGTTGACACGTTCAATGCGTCGTTATTGATTTCAATGATGAGTATATGGTAATTCTTTTACTTATGATGTCGTTGATTTTGCGTTGCTATGATTTATATTGTCGACGTTAATTTCCTAATGTAAAAAAAAATTAAAAAAAAAATACTTGTTACGCTTTGATTTCATAGTTGTAATGGAGGGCTTTTACATATGGTATCAGAGCGGGTTCAACCCCACGACTTGGGATTATTACACCTTCCACTGTATTAAACAATTGATTAATAATTTATTACTAATTAAATTGAATTGTGTCCCTGTAGGTAATCATGGTTAGAGGACGCCGCAGAGGCATATGACGTGGTGCTAGGGGAGGAGGCGCGACACCTCCAGTAGAATCCACGTCAGAGGGTTCTAACCCCCAAGGAGAAGAACAAGTCATTGGACAGGAGCATATTGCTGTGGGGGATGTGGTTGGGTTGATGAGGTCCTTTCAGAGGATGTCATAGGCCTTGATTAACCACCTGGATAGAGATGAGGCTAGGGCGCCCGTACCCCTGGAGGGTCCACAATGCACCCCAGCCGGTACCGATAGCGTTCACAAAGAACTTGAGAAGGTCAAGTTTCCTGAGTTCTTGGGTGCCACGAACGACATAGCCCCTGAGGCATGGTTGGAGGACATGACGATGTGCTTTGCACTTCATGACTACACCTCCAACATGAAAGTCTGCATGGTGGTCTTTCAACTGAAGGGGAGCGCTCTCTTATGGTGGAAGACACTCCTGCCACAACTGAACATGGCCATTGAAGACATGTCATGGGAATTGTTCAAGGAGCGGTTTCGGGAGAGGTATTTTTCAGAGGAATTCATTGAGTGCCAGCTCAATAAGTTCAACGCCTTGCGACATGGCGGTCGTATGGTGCCCGAGTATGAGGCCCGATTCATAGAGCTACTTAGGTATGCTCCACATCTGAACACCGAGAAGCTCAAGGTTAACAAATTTGTATTCAGCCTTAACGTCAGCATTCGTGCGAAAGTGAGGATCCTAATTCCTCAGTCATTGCACGATACAGTCTAGAAGTCCCTCATAGCCGAGGAAGAGCTCATCAGCGAGGGAAGAGAAGGAATCCTGCGAGACTGACGGGACATGCTCAATCTGGTGCGCTGCAACATCGGACACCAGTTAGACATTCTTCGAGGTACTCCGAGAGGATCCACATTCATGAAACCACGACGCTCGATGCCTCAGTAGAAGACTCCCTATAGAGGACCACAACACTAGAAACAACGTCATCCACAACAACAACAGTTCATGCCTATTCAACATAACAGACCAAGGTTTCATGGTGGTGGACCATCAACTTCTACTTCAAGGACCAGGAGTACTGGACTAAAGACCAGATGTTGGACATGTGGAGAGCCACATTACCAACGTGACTGTCTGGTTGAGAGGGCCAGAGAAACCATGTTAGATGGACACACTACAATAGGATATTTGGGCAAGGCCCACCAGATTCATGCAACAGTGAATACTTTCTAGGCTGAGCACCAGTCTACTGTGCTCGAGACGTCAGGTACCATCGTTGAACAAAGATTTAGAATTTTGATAGATCCTGGTTCTACAGAGAGATTTATTTCTAGTGCAACGCTAAAAATAATTAAGGTAAAGGCAGCCAAATGAGATGAGTTTAGCTATGTGGAAATGGCTTCAGGAGACAAGCAGAAGGTTGGAAGAAAAGTTACAGACTGTAGTCTCAACCTGGGATATTTTGTAACGAAGGCCAACCTATACGTCACGATCTTAGGATCTTATGACGTCGTGATCAGTATGGACTGGTTGGAATCGCATGAGGCAATACTCAACTGTAATACAAAATGGTTGAGTTTGATCGATGATGAGGGAAAAAGACAAGTGATTGTAGGAATAAACCAGGGAGTTTCCCTAAGGTTCATCTCCTCCCTACAGTTATGAAAGAGTATGCGCAAAGGATGCGAGATATATGCAATATTAGCACTGAATGAAAAGGGTGTGGTGGAAGGATTAGAAAACCTTCTGGTAGTATGAGAGTTTGCGAATGTGCTAGAAGAGTTACTAGGGTTGTCGCTCGAAAGAGAGCTGGAATTTACCATTGAATTAAAACCTAGAACTGAACCGATAGCAAGAACGCCTTATCAGATGTCAACGCCTGAGTTACAGGAGTTGAAAATGCAATTGAAGGAGTTGTTGGAACTAGGACTTATAATTCCAAGTGTGTCACCTTGGGGTGCACCTGTTATTTTCATACGGAAGAAGGATGGGTCGTGGAGACTCTGCATTGACTATCGTCAATTGAACAAGGAAACGATTAAGAACTAGTATCCATTTCCAAGAATAGACGATTTGTTTGATCAAATGAAAGTTGCGACGATGTTTTCAAAGATAAACTTGAGATTAGGATGTCACCAGTTACAGATCAAGGAGGAAGACATTCCTAAGACCGCATTCAAGATGAGGTTTGGGTATTACGAGTTTACCATTTTATCGTTTGGACTGACAAACTCTCCAGGGGTATTCATGAGCTTGATGAATGGGGTGTTCCGTGAATACTTGGGAAAGTTTGTTCAAGTATTCATTGACAATATATTGATATATTCTAGGATGACGGAGGAACATGACGAACATTTGTGCTTGGTACTACAGTGTTTATGAGAGAACAAATTATACATGAAATTGTCGAAATGCTCTTTTTATCAATCGATGATTCATTATTTATGGCATGTTATCTCCGATGAAGGTATCACTGTGGATCCAACGAAGGTAGAGGCTATTAAGGAATGGCCTGTGCCAACAAATGTACCAGAAGTACATAGCTTCATGGGTTTAGATGGATATTATTGATGGTTCGTCGAAGGTTTTTCGAAGATAGCAAATCCGATTACGGAATTGCAGAAGAAAAACAAGAAGTTTATTTGGACCGAGAAATGTGTGGAAGCTTTTCGAAGGATCAAGGAGCTGTTGACAACCGCACCGATACAAAAGGTCCCCGACATGGATGAGAACTTCTTGGTATGCACAGATGCATCAAAGGAATGCTTAGGAAAAATCTTGATGTAAGACGGTCAAGTGATCACTTACATCTCAAGGAAGTTAAGAAAGCATGAGGAGAACTACGCAACGCACAATTTGGAGTTGTTGGCCATTGTGTATGCCCTAAGAGTGTGGAGGCACTACCTGATTGGACGAAAATTCAATCTGAAATCAGAACTCTATGGTTTGCAACACATTTTTACACAAAGTGACTTGAACGCGTGACAAAGGAGTTGGTCAGAACTGCTAAGCGAGTACGATTTTGAGATTACCTACATAAAAGGAACAATGAACAAAGTGGCGGATGCATTGAGTCGGAGACCACACATATTTTCGGTGATACCTCTTAAGACGAATATTCACGAAAAGATTCTAACTATACAACGCGATGATGACTGGAATAAAGAGGTTAAGGAAAATATCAGACAAGACACCATGTTGGTATCAAAATTTGAGGGATTTACTATGGACAATGATGGATTAATGAGGTATAATAACCGGATTTACGTACCGCCTAATGACGAATTGAGAAGTTTGATCTTAAGCGAAGCTCATAGAGCAGTGTACATGGCTCATCTAGGAGTCACGAAGATGAGGGAAGACCTTAAAACCTTATTCTTCTGGAAAGGAATGAAGGCAGACATAGTCAACTACATGGTGAGATGTCTAGAATGTTAGCAAGTGAAGGCTGAACATAGACATTTGACAGGCTTACTACAACCACACACTATTCTAGAATCGAAATGGGAGGTCATTTCGATGGACTTTATTGTTGGATTTCCGCTGAAGACAAGGAGGCATGAATCAATTTTCGTGATAGTTGACACTCTGACGAAGAGTGGACATTTTATCCCCGTGTGTAAAACATATCAGGCGCCAGACATCGATAGATTTTTTATCAACGAGATTGTGAGATTGCATGGCATACCTAAGAGGATCATATCCGATCGAGGATCAGTGTTCACAGGACGATTTTGGACTAGTTTCCAAGAGGCCTTGGGAACCCAACTTAACTTTAGTACCGCGTATCACCCAGAGACAGACGAGCAGATAGAAAGAATGAACTAAGTCTTGGAAGATATGTTGCGTATGTACGTGATGGACCAACATAAGCATTGGGAGGAGTTATTTCCACTAGTAGAGTTTGTGTACAACAATAGCTATCAAGTGACCATTAAGATGGCGCCTTTTGAGTTTATTTACGAGCGACCGTGTCAGATTCCTTTGAGCTGGGATTGAATTGAGGATAGGGTCTTGGTGGGACCAGAAGTGATCCAAGAAATGGAAGAACAAATGCAAACAATAAGACAAAGGATAAAATAAGCGCAAGATCAACATAAGAGTTACGCTGATGCCCATCGCGTTGATCATAGTTATGAAGTTGGTGATCGAGTCTTCTTGCACGTGAAACCGCATAAGAGTTCGATCAAGTTTGGAAAGGGTGGTAAACTCTCTCCTAGGTTTGTGGGACCTTTCCGAAGTTGTGGAAAAGAAAGGGCCCATGGCCTATCAACTAGCCTTGCCTGATTCTTTGAGGCTTACACACAATGTTTTTCATGTATCTATTTTGAGACATTATGTTAGTGATCCTACACATGTGATTGGCTTGAGTTCCTTGCAGGTGTTAGATGAGGGTGCGCTCGCAAAGGATACAATCCACATTATGGACCATCACATTCAACAACTAATATGTCGAATAGTCGATCAGGTCAAGGTCTAGTGGGACAATTATAGTCCACACTCGGCTACCTTGGAGGACACATATGGTATGCGCCAACAATTTCCATTTTTGTTTGATAGTTAGTCATTTAGATATTGTCATATGATTTCTTTACTGTATTTATATACTGTGAAACTTCAGGATGAAGTTTAAAACAAGAGGGGGTGTATGTAACATCCTGCTCTTGCAAGCACATGCTGTTGAATTATTCTTTGAGGACACTTGCGTGCAAGTGATCTACACTTCAAGTTTAAAATCAAAGAGAAAACAACAAAGTTTAATGGTTGATAAGTTCATTTAATTTAGAGAGAATTATTTTTGGTTAAAGAGTGATGAAATTTTTATGTCATTCCTAGATCAAATTCTCATTATAGTGAGAAAGGTTTAACAAAACATATCAAAACAATGGAAAATTTTAAATAGAAATATTTATTTGTTACAATATAGTAGCATATCAAAACAATGCGAATTTTTAAATAGAAATATCTATTTGTTACAAACTAGTACCATGCATATAATGAACAAAGCTACCATGCACCAATTCCCTCCCTTGTTGGAATACCAAATGTTGATTATCAGATAATGGTCATATACACATTAAAACTTAGAAATATGCCATCAAAGTTAACTAGATAACATTAAAACCATTAGATGGCAACGTTTTGGGTTGAATCTAGATAATGGTCATGTACACATTAAAACTTAGAACTATGCCATCAAAGTTAACTAGATAACATTAAAACCATTAGATGGTAGTGTTTGGGGTTGAATATACATATGCAATATCTATTGCATTCGGGGATGTCATGCTCGATCAATGTGGGTGGATTATCTACACACAGGGAGATTATTGACAACAACATGGTTGGTTCTAAGTTCATAGCCCTTGACATTGCTCTGGGTCATACTCAGGAGATACACCGTGTATAGCTCTTAGCTCTTGGCTCCTTTAATGACACATGGATCTTAAACTTGGACACCTTATTGAGAATGCACTTTGGTTATATGGCTTAGGATTATGCATTAGATAAAATCATGTATATGATGTCATTTATAGACAAGAAATGAGGGAATGGAATATTCCCCTTGTCTCCTTTATTATACCTTTCGCCCCGACATGGTATATAGAGATCAATACGTTGTTTACCAGTTATTAGTTCGAACATTGACTAAAAATTTCTGCCATTTTACAAAGTTTAACTTTACACTGTAAAATTTTTGTATTTTTTAAAAATATTTCAATTGTTTATCTGTGTTTCTATTGGTCTTTAAATTGAACCCGTTATTGAACAGGTGACTGCGGGCTTTAAAGACACTATTTAATATGATTAAATGATTATTACTAAAGGATGTCAACGGTGTCAACGTTTATATCTGCCAGTTTCATCTTGGCTTCAACACCCAAAATACATTTAGCTTCATTTTCTCAAGAACATCCAACATAATCGACAAGGAGTCGTTTGGGTCATTGCACTTGCAATATGCAGTGCTTGGTCTTTTATCTATAAGATTCCTACCTTGATATTTCTTATTTTTCTGATTTTCTGAGTTGATAATTGCTGACAGTTTTATGTCGATGCCGAGTTTTGTAACAATGGTAAAACATGGCGGTTAAATGTAACATTGTTTTGGCATTATACTTGCAACCAGACATAGTATGTAGTGTTAGATTTATCAATTGACTCTGTAATTTACCATAATTTTTTGAAAGTTTGCAATAAAGTTAGAGTTTTTGCTGATCCAATCCAATTTTAAATATTATTAATATGTAATTATAATATATTTGCATTACATCTAGTAAAACTTATCAAAGCAAAGGCGGCAGGGAATGCTTCTTTGCAGCCTTGTTATAATATGGTGGTTTGTCATCCACCATGTATTCTCATTAGTTTCACATGAGGCATTCCATTCCACCCCTTTTTAGAGACGTTGGGGCATATATTACATCTTTTTAGATTGTATTAGAGGTTGATGGATTATTCATTCATTCTTCATTGAGGTTTTCAATTTTCTTGTATATTTTTGGAGTGTCGATGCATGAGTGAGTGTTTCCTGTTGATTTCAAAGGGCTCTCCCCTCTTTCAATGGATTTAGGTAAGGGAGGCTTATATGTAGCATATTTATTTTCTTTGATGTAATACAAGATGATCTATTCCATTCCACCCCTTTTAGAGACGTTGGGGCATATATTACATCTTTTTAGATTGTATTAGAGGTTGATGGATTATTCATTCATTCTTCATTTAGGTTCTCAGTTCTATTGTATCTTCTTTGAGTGTCAATGCATGAGTGAGTGTTTCCTGTTTATTTCTAAGGGCTCTCCCCCCTTTCAATGGCTTTAGGTAAGGGAGGCTTACATGTAGCATATTTATTTGCTTTGATGTAATACAAGATGATCTAGATTATCTACTTCTATGTTTCCTTTGTTCATTTGAATGGGTGAATTCTTGATTTTCATTACTTTAATGACGAATCATGTGCACCATTTCATTGGAGTGCAAGATCATCAACTAGTGTCGTTGTCAGGGATAACAATTGTCATTGTTAGGGATAAAAATTGATGTTATGAGTGTGTGAGTTTAGGTTGTCACATCCATATATATTGAGATTACATTGTGTCATTGTAGAACTAAGATTGTTTATACCTATACATATTGAGTTGCGACAAAATGCCATTTTTCACTTTAACTGTTGAGGCCCTGATAAATATAATAACCAAGCCATGTTTCTTATCCCAAATCTCGTCAGCACTTTGAAGGGAAGGATTCATAAAATAGGGACGTGATATGGTGAAATAATCAAGTTACCATGTAGAGGAAAGGTATGTCGTACCAAATTATTTTGGGCTCAATATATAGATGGGATGACGTGCCAAAGAGTTTTAGTGATATGCAATGGGAAAACAACTAAACAACTAAGTAGTGATGCACCCAACTATATAAGGCATACGAGAACTTGTTATATGGCCCAGTGGGAATCACCTATGGACATCATAATTGATACCTCACCAAGCTGCAATTGAGACAAAGTTGCACCTCATGTCATTCCTATGTTAGAGGCTTTAATTAGGGGATATAATGCATGAGTTTTTATGAGATTGCACCATACTTTTGTATACTTCTAGTATACCTTTGCCAAGGAGATTCAAAGGATAGTAATCTCATTCAATGTTTCAAGGATTTAAAGATGGATACATTGTCGAGGAGAATCCTATATATTGATGACTGGAATAATAAGTTTAGTTGGGCTCGATATTAATCATATTGGGTGGTGGTATATTGGAACATCAAGTCTGAGGGCATCGTTAATGATGTCATGGCTCTCCTCTACATCAAGTGCCAACATCATGTTACTCTACATGGACTAGTGAAATGTGGTGATCAAAAGAGGTACAATGGTGCTATGTTAGGAATTGATTATGGAGTGTTGCAACCATCACTACTACACTTGAGATAAAAAAATATGTTTTTATGATGCGATTTCAACATTTAGATGTTGAAATTGGGCCTCTTAAGAAAATCACCCCATTTTAATTTACATTAGGCTTGATTTTATTTTGTAAATGTTTCGATATCGATGTCCTTGGTTGAAAACGTCAATATACCTACATTTTACCATGTCAATTGGCCGATATTGTGTAGATACTTCATTTCTTTGAAAACGTCGCTAAAATAACATTTGTAATTTTGTTCAAATGACATATATTTGCAACTTCAATGTTAAAGTGGGCATGAGATTGGCATTGCTTCAATAGTAAATACATTTTATAAATGTCAATATATCAATACCTAGGGGATTAAAATGATGCCTAGACATCGATATATTGACATCTTGGGGGGAATTTTGCAATGCAACCCTTGTCCCACAACTCTCCATATATTTTACCTCTTAAAAGCATTGCTAGTGTTGTAGAGAAGTGTTGCTTGCAGTCTCGACTTTTGACACATATAATGATGAGGATTTTGAGCCTTAGTATCCTCACAATGTTGTTTATTTGTCAATGTTGTTGAGCTACTACAACCATGAACCATTATCATTTTTTGGGCCAAAGTCAAGACTGTAAGACACAATATTTTGAACCATTAGTACAATTCATTTTCAAAGGGAAAAACACATAACTGTGACATGGGGATCGCATCAAAAAACATATAGGGAAGAAAATATAATTACCTTAGGTACTTATGAGAGAAATATTTGTTGCATTTGTTCTCTATTTTTATTTCCTACAAGAATAGAATGTTAAGTGAATTTCAATCACTTATATCACCATTTTTTTGTGATTCAACTATGTATTACATTGGTGAATACATATAACATAATACAATAAATCTGTGTACAAACATCAATCGAGTCATCTCATCTCAATAAATCTCAGTAGAAGAAAAACAAAAATATCACATTGAAGGATAAGCCATCACTATCAATATCATTCTAATTACCTACTTGGAAGTAAACCAAAATTCGTCATATTTTTTGGCACACTAGTGTATAAAATATTGGTAGGTGAAAGGCTCATGGAGTATGATACCTTGAATGGACCATGATGTGAATAATCATTGTGTCTTTTCTTTCCTTTCTCAAACCACATATACTAAAGGAGATCAAATCCAAAGAGATGGAGACTTGGATGATCAGACAATGGGTTCTACAAGACTAAAATGACATTTAATACAACAAGAATAAGCTCAAAAACCCGAATCCAATGCCCACCACCGACACCCTAGTATTACCTTCCTGAATGTTTGGTGATGACCAACCCTTTCACTATCTCAAGTAATACCTTGTTGTTATTGAAAAGATAGCAAAGGGCCTACATGTATCTATTGCTATGTTGTTCATTGTTCCCCTTTGGCTCTGTTCATTATTCTAGCTGGTTCTGATAGTCATTCATTTTTTCTTTCCCACTAGATTTCTTCATGGATAACCCACCTATGAGTGTATGGTTAAAGAATCCTATCCCTTTTGAACTTGTTCCCTTTTGATTTGATCTCATTTGATCCACTGGTTTGAAACCCCTTTTTCCTTGTAGGATTGTTTTCTTCCCCCCTTGTTTTCCATCACCCCCTATCACTTGTTCATGGGGAGAGAAATATGTGACATGTCCCGATCTAACTTGATGAGTGTGAGGCCATATAACAAAACACTAGTCTGACAAGTACCAAAGGAATGTAAGGGTTTAAGGGAGAAAGCAATAATGGAAAAAGAAGAAAAACCATTAGATATATTCTTCCTTCTTTCAGGTGTCCTTGGAATTGGAGTGGAAAGAGGGTGGTATTGGGGATATGTTTCCACATCTATTGTTTAGAAACACAGACTATGTGGGGTCAAACCAGTATATTACTCTTTTTTTACTTGGGTGTCTATGATCGGATCTATTTCTAAGTGAAGTGATGCCTTTATGTTTTCTCCTGTTATTGGTGATGTATCTTTCTTTAAATTTGGGACTTAGCAAAGGTTTGCCTCTACTTGCTCAGGTCTTTCCTTCTTTATTGCTCCCTATGCCTTCGTCTCTACTGGATCATTTATTGATTAAAGATAAATGATTTCCTATGCTCTCTACACTATTGATTCCAATGTTACTTGTGTTTATGATGATACTTATAAAGAATCCCATGCCCCTATCTCTACCTCTATTGCCTCTACTATTGGTGATTACGAATCTTGACCAGGCACCGAAATTAGAGTTATAGACTTTACCACTTGAAAATTCATGGTTATTTTTTCATTTTCATAATGGTATTCTTTTCTTAAAAGCACAATGGATGGGGTATTAACCCTTTCAATATTAGTGATAATTTCAAGTCATAAGAAGAATCTTGGAGCACAAATTTGGGTTTGATCTTAGCTTGGGAATCACTCATGGTTGATCAAGGCAGTATATTTAAAGCATGGATGAGGGTGATAATTCACCTAAGACTCCATTCATATGAAAAATTAGGGTATTGCGACATATTTGGAGGAGTTTCTACATATTTGGAGAAAATTCTACCCATTTTAAGGCGTATCTTACCATTGAGTTTTGTTTCAGTATCATTACACATCATCCAAGTCACTTCACATATTTGGAGGCATGTACTTCACAAAGTGTACTCTTCTTATCCAAAGGTATTTAACCCATTTTGGGGGTTGTTTTTAGCTAAGAGAGGAGGCGTGGTTGTGATCTATTGATCCTATCATGCATGGAACATTCATGCAATAAGATATTTTCCACCCATACTTAGACATACAAATGTTGCATGTATATAACATCATTCTCGAATAAAATCAAAGATTAATCTAATACATTCAATAGAATAACCATAAATTAAATAATCTAATACATTTACTATAGGTTAATTTAATTAACTCTAAAATGATTATTTGAAGTAATATATAAAGAAGGAATGAAACAACAATGATATACACACTAGTGGTAAAGTGTGTTAAACATGGAAAAAGGGTCAATCTCAATTAATGTTTATATTGTAATATTTTAAACAAGGTCAAACTATTCTCTATTCAAAATATTGTGTATCAATCATTCTACCCTTGCACTTATTATTCTATTTTCACTGACCATAAGCTCGTTTCCTTTGTGCTCCTCAAACATGCAATTGTACCTTTTTGTTTGTGGTATTTAGGTGTGAATTGTTTTTAAATGCCACAATATTTCCCAAAGCTATCATATTTCCATCAATATAGACACATTTTCCTTTGTCTCGATAACTTTCTTTTCTTCTCTTATAATTTGTCAAAAGTCCAAATATCTACATGCTTTTGACATATTTGGTCAAAGATAATCTAATATCCATATTTATAGCTTCACGTTTGTATGGAACTTTTACACTATCCATGCAAGACAATCCCAACCCATGTATTGAGGATGGAGTAATGCGATATGTGTGACCATTAAGTACAAAATCAATGTCCAACTTAGGAAGTGACTTGGGGTTCCACTTCTTGTCAAGATGCTTGAACTACATTTTCACATCCATATCGTCCTTGCTTTCATGATTATAATAGCATTTCCATCCTTGAACACAAAAAAATTCCATACGTCTTCGAGAGTTTTCCTAATAAGATCACCTTTTTCCCTGATAAGATCACCTCTAGTTGATATTCCAATTGATCCTCCTTCCCCTCTCAAGTTAGAACTATCATCGATATTGGAAGAAATAATTGAAATATATATATTCAATTCTACCTACATTAGATTAATGTATCTATAAACATAATATTATATCAATTCTGAAATGGTAAGAAAAAAAAAACCATAAACTTGAAATAATGAAAGCACAAGAGCCCCACCTTTTGTTTCATTGCAAACCATGCATCATTATCAGTGTACATGGATATTTCCTTTTCAACAATCCCATTGGCATGATTTCGTATATATTCAGAAGATTCAAATATATGGGAGGAGGGAATCTTGACGTAATTTCAGACATCTGGCAATTGTTAGGATGAAATTCCATCCATGGGAGGAAGAAATAAGAAACAAATAGTGCAAAGGTCTGCAATAAATAGAAAATGAAAACCCCACCTTTTGTTTCATTGTAGTGCATGCCATATTTGGATTAATATTGCACATGGCTATTGTTTTTGCAATGATTTCATGGGAACACTTTCATATATATTCAGAAGACTAAGATCTTTGGGAGGATGGCATCTTAACATACTTTCATAGAATGGTGTGGTATTAGTTGAATTTGCAAAACAAGATTCCATCCATGGGAAGAAGAAATAAGAAACAATTAACCCAAAGTATTGTAATAAACAAAGAATGATACCTACAACAATATGTTTAATAGAATTAACAAAATAAATCAAAATCATACATAGGTTGTACCTCCTCTATTAGGTTTAGTATTCACCCTAAGTGTTTCTTTGATCTCCTACTTCCTCTTGAACCTTCTTTCTTGATTCCTTCATCTTCCATGTATACTATGGATCATTCTAATCAACCAAGTTTAGGAGAATGGAAACATCAAGTTGGTAATTAATTGGTCACATAAAATCAAGGTTTTAAATTGCAATTAGTTAAAATTTACTTAGATGCTCCCTAATCCTTTATTTATTTATAGTTAATATTGGGGTTATTACAATTTTTATGTAAGCATTGTACATGATAAGACCATTTTCAAGGGTAGCAATGTCATTTTGTTCACTTTCATAATGCAATTATCAACTTGCATTTAATCACATTATTATCATCATATTTCCTAATCATCTTGTATATTGAGAACCTATGAATACATTTTCCAACTTGTAGGTTGTTAGGGATCTATCAAATATACTTGTTTCACAAGTACAATATTGCATTTTGTTGATGAAACTATTCCTTGGGACTGAGTGAAATAGCTTGGGTTTCAACTTAAATGTGGTTTTCATCAGAAGGAACTATTTAAAATACCCTCAATATCATCTATTTGTTTCAAAGGGATAGATTACCTTTTTTAAGGATATTTATGTCAAATATAATAGTAGAGAAGATATGACATGTCCCATAAGTTGTCTTTTAAAGTCTTGATGGGAAAGATTATTGAAATTTATGTTTTTCTTGGTATAGATTGTTGTCTTCTATAAGGGAAATGGAAGTATTTCGATATGCATTTTGATCAAATATAAACTCAATGATAGACTTGAAAAATTCTAACACTGCCTAACCAAGATATAATGCATCCAAATTATGGTCATATATATAATCAATCATGATG
Organism: Picea sitchensis; assembly: GCA_010110895.2. NCBI lineage: Eukaryota > Viridiplantae > Streptophyta > Pinopsida > Pinales > Pinaceae > Picea > Picea sitchensis. Next base: position 58,122 of record SNQJ01S0008141.1, read on the forward strand.
AGGAAGAGTTATCTAATTATTCACATTTGAAGTATTTCAAATTGCTACTTTACAAAAAAAATATAACATAGGTGTTGACCATTTTATCTCTTTCCTTATCTCACAATCTTAGTTAAAATAAGTCATAATTGCCTAAAATATAGAGTATACAAATGATGGGAAAACACCATAAATGTTGTTTTTAATTAATAAAACTTGATTGAAACTATCTTAGAACCTTTCTATTTTGAAATATTTGTATAGTGGTKTTAAGCCCTCGACAACCCCCCAAGMTTTGGGAAAAACTTGGGGCCCCACCTTATTTTCACTAGCTTGGGTATGATTATGTTTTTGGACATGACCTTGGTTCCTCATCACCTTACTGCATTSAGTCTTTCGTTTAGATGGTTAASTTATATGGGCCTTCATGTTTCACTTTCTTGATTTTGACTTAGTTCCTTTCCTTCTTTGAACTTTGTTCCTCAATTGAGTATTTTTGGTTACTTCACTTTCCTTGTGTTTTTCCTCCTTTATTCAAACTCTTTTGGCTACCAATTTCTATATCAAACTTGAACCTCAAATCCGACCTCTTCTTATCCTATTTTTGAAGTTCTTCCCTGATTTCTCAATTGACCACAATTGTCAAATCAGGACCTCTAGTTACCCATTTTCGAGTGAGTTTTCTTTGATTTTGGGTTTGACCCTTTTCTCTTAAACTCTTCTTTCAAACCTTGAGTTATTCCTTTTAACTTCAATATTTTCTTTCAAAGTTTGGTTCTAAGTATTGAATTCTTATTTATAAATCCAAAGTTCTCAACCCCTTATTTACTTTCCTTTCAAAATTTGCTTCTCCCCCTTCTCATTTCCAAATTGGCTTAGTTTTCAAAATCGGTCACCTTCTTCACTTATTTCACTTGATCAACCATCCGATATGGAAATCAAAACCAAATGCCAAATTGAGCCCTCCTTTCACCTATTCTTTTCTGCAAACTTTCCTTTGATTTTGGTTCAAACCTTGTGAACATTTTGAAGCCCTTGCTTGAACTTTGAAGTGTTCTAATTTTGAGTGTTATATCAAACTTTAATCTTTCTCCTTGATCCACCTGATCTAGTAATAGGTTCTGATTTCCAAATCGGGGATCCACCAGAATTTTGTATGAACAAGTCTTGATTTTGGGATTGACTCTGATCTCTAAATCGTTCCCTTCTTAATCTCTTCAAACTTTTCAATTTCTTCCCTCTTTTTTTGATTTGATCTCTTTTAATTTTTTGTTTGAATGCCTTCTTCTTCCTTTTGAACTTATTTTTTTTCCCTTTTCAAATCCAACCAAGTCAAAACCTTTTCTAAATCCAAACAATCGGCCCTAATTCTCAAATCAACCTCCCTTTTCACTTGTTCGTTGTCAGCTCACCCCAATTTGAGAATTGGACCCTCTTGTCACCATTATAACTATACAGTTTTTCAACTTTGTTCAATGTTATTTTCTTATGTTTATCCATGTCTCAAACTTTGTACATTACCTTTGAAAGACATTTTTCTTTGATCAGTCCCAAGCCCCAAAGTTAGGCCCTCCATTCTGTAACGACCCCTCCATTACGTTAACAATTAGTGATGTACAAAAGAGGTAAAAAAAAATTTTTTGAACAAACATTAGTGCAAATGAAAATGTGTCATAACATGTATTAATAACTACACAATCAATTTCATCACAATTAGCTGAAAGAAACATCATTATTATTCAATCAACCATATCTTATAAAGATAACATAAGGAAGCTACCCGCTCAACCAATCCTGCATGGTTAGGACCTCCAAGACACATAAGCAATGCTCAAGTCCAGGATTCATCTGATTGATTTTGACCACTTAAGGTCTCAGGACTGACGACTGTTTTGAGGAACAAGGAAGTATATAATTCCCATTAATTCAATCATACACTGCTATTCAACTAGAATTATCAGCATACTTAACCATTAATTCATCATAGTGCAAATAATAATCTACTCTACTTAATCAATCTTCAAGCAACATTGAGTGTAAATGAGTAAGAGGCTTTTACATAAAGAATAATAACCCGAAGAGCATAAGTGAAATCTCAGTCTCATGTAGCTCAACTATGCACCTTCATATTAAGAAATATCTTCTAAGAATATATATCAGGAATTTAAAGACTAAAATTATATATTCATTTGCAAGAACTCACAAGAAGATCAATCTTCTTAAGCAATACATTAAATTTAGATGTTACTTTGTATTATGTATCCAATTTATAAAACTAATAAAAAACAATCATAAATAACAATTAATAAGAAGTCTATTGCTTGCATATCCATATCAAAAGAACTAAGAGGTTCAATCATAACAAGCAATATGGAAAGATTCTAAGACTACCTTACATTTCCATTGCAAGAAACTATAAGAAGTTCCATCCCATAATTAAGAATTAGATAAGATAAATTATATGTTATCTTGCATATCCATATATAAGGATAATTTAAGAAGATCAAGTTTTTTTCAAACAATAAAAATAAAAACAAATAACCCAATGTTGACTTATTAAACCCAATTAAAAGAACTAAAGGAAGACCCAACAATAATATAAGAATCAAATGTCAACTTACAATTCCATTCAAAGGTATTAAGGAAGACCAAATATTATTTCAACCATATGTAAGAATGCAATTGCTATCTTAAGAATTCATTAAAGGAGTTAAGGGAAGACCAATATTGTGCTTAACAATTAAAAAATATTCAAATTCTAAATTACATCTCCAAGTAAAGAAACAAAAAGGAGTTCTGAATCTATCCCCGCCCATGATCTGGTGTGCAGAAAAATCCAAATTTTCGTTCCGTACCTCAATCCGACCCTCCATCTAGACCTTAATCCATCCCTCAATCCGACACTTAATCTGGTCCTCAATCCGACACTTAATTTCTTATAATTTAAATTAATTTCAAGTGCAACAAAAATGTTTTTTATTAATTGTATAGCTTTAGAGGAATGAACAATAATTGATGCAAGGTCCTCCAAGAAGTGGCACCGACAAGTAAGAGGTGAGTGAACTTGTATACGCCAAGTCAATCAAACAATTACAAAAATCACCCTTCTTGGTGTTAACTCTACGAATGTTACCACTGTTTTAAAACGTGGGAAATCAATACAAAAACAGTTAACTGGAAATGGGAAAACCAAACACGAACATGTTAAATAACGCTATTAATTTCAAGAGGGAAGCTTCCATATGGAACTTAATCCGACACCTGATCTGACACCCAATCCGGACCTTAAAACATAATTAAATTTATGGTAAATTCGAATTTAAAATTTACAGGCAGCGAATCGATTTCAGAATGGTTAAGCCTTAAGAAAGGACAATAAATAAATACAGAGGCACTCAGGAAGGTAAAATTATGTGTTGTAGCCCAAATTTCGTTCCACAAATTATAATACTTCAAAATTAAAATCCAGAAATTAAAAATGAACATAAAAGTAATCACTCAATTAAATTCAGGGATTGTTTTCTAAAAGACAACAAAGGAATCCACAACTACAGAGTTGCAATCCTTGACAACAATAGCTAAATAAAAAATTCAGAAGTTCCTACAGGTTGGGAAGCAAATAAAGGTTTAGAAAAAGGTAGAAGTTGTAATCTGATAATGGTAAAGGTTCAAAGCACAAAAATAAAATCGTTCAAGGCGTCCAATGACTAACAGAGACCCAAGAGTTAAAATAAATTTCAGGATTTAATCAAGAAGACTAACCCACAAAATTTTATGTATCAAAAAATATTTTAAAGGCTCATCAAAACGAGAAATAAAAACTCTACAACAACTCAATGGACATCAATTGCAGCACTGACAACGTTGGTCACAAATAAATTTAGGGGTTTCAAATAAGTAGAGACCCATATAGTAAACCCAACATGCATAAAAACTTGTAGCGAAATTACTAAATCTGAGTTCTATACAATCAAATAAACCTTACGAGGGCCACACAAATTTCTCTAACTCGAATGTAGAAGTTTGACGCATACCAAATAAACATCTCTAAATTTTGGATCTGAGATTAAAATCAATGATTGAACAATTTTCTCAATTTCCAATTGTTAAAAAATGGCAGCGATAAGGATATCCGGTTTGTAAATTGATTGGAAACATTCAAGGGAACTGTAAATGGTATTGTCATTTTAATTAGAAGTGGTTATAGAGTCTACACGGAATTCTTATTCCAAGAAAAATTCAACCATTACATAGCGAAAACGAATCTACAATTTCGATTTGGGAAAGAGGTTTAACAAAAACATAAATAAAAACTCTAACAACACTGTAAACAAAGTTTTTTTCTCAAAAATCGAAATCTGAATTAGAAGTCACAAGGGTTATTCATTCTTCAGGGATTTTCCTAAGCACAACCTTATATAATACACACTCTTCTCAACATGCAACACAAGACATTTATGCATAAATCACATCTATGAAAATAACAAATTAATTAAAACTCTGATATGCAATCACTGACAACAACTAAGAAAATAGCTTTCTGTGTGTATATATCCTGGCAGCTACTAATCATTTTGAGAAATCAAGATGACAACAATGTTTTTCAAAAATTTATCATCTAGATTTCAATAAAAACTATCAAGGACTTGTCATATCAAGTTTATAATTACAATCAGTTGATGGCGAATTTGCAAGAACTCTAGTATATAGATTAAATCTTAATACAAATCCAAATCTCAGAATAAGAGTATCGTAGCCGACGAGGAAGAAATCTGAAGATGTTCTTCAGCAAATGGTGCTCCTTCCTTTCTCCTGCTTTCTAATCGTTGAGACTTCACCGGTACCTCTCATCCAACTCTAGGGGAACTCTTCTTCCCCCTTATCTCCCCGAGCCGCAAAGGGGCCAAGCACACACAAACCAAAAATACTCTAGCTCCAAGCTTGTCTTGCAAGGTAAAGCCACCACTCTAGATCAATCTTGGTGTCCCAACTCTCACAAGTAAAACCAGTCAAAATGATTTTAGCAACATAACTTTACCCATAACCCATGTGATCCTTTCCCATCTAGACCATTTGATTTATAGGAATTTCCTCACTGACACATGTCCACATGCACAATTAATTATCTTTTTAATTAAATAAATTAGGATTATTCATCCTCTCCCCAAGTTGCACAAGTAATTACATATTTTTTTTTAATTAAAAGTCCATTTCCTTCACATTTCCCTAATGTGTTCCTTAAATCGCTCCGAGTTGTCTCTTTATTCCCCAGATTCTCATTTAATGATTGTCTCCTTACTAAATCTGAGTTAGAGTTAAAATATGAGTCTTCTTCTAATTAGACTAGTGGTAGCTAAACTCTAGATACCATTCTATGTGTACATCTACTCTCTCATGCTTTATTCCTTTCTTATTTTAAAATTCCATTTTGGTATTTTCTTGCACACATGTGCATTATATCAAATCTTTTAGATTTATTTCACTTTTTCTTTTAGATCGATTTATCTATGATCTTTTATTTTATTTAACATTTTATTTTAGTCCCCTAAGTAAACTTAAACTTAGGCTTAGACTTATATGGGGGTTTATAATTAATAAAATTACTCATTAATTAATTATTTTAAATCTGACAATGTCAAATCAATTCATTGTTTTCTAGGCCACCTAGATTCATTGCCTCAAGTTTTTAAATTACGCGACGTGCCCTTCAAGACTCACTCCTGTACTCCAAGGGTGCCACTCATATTTTGACTCATTTTGGTAGTTTTCCAACCCTTGGAGTCAACACTCCACTCGGGCGACCTTGTGAGAGACTAAGGGCTTCTAAGGAATACAAAATCTTCATTATTGTGCATCCCTTAGAAATCTTTGTGAGCGTCTGACTCAGTCTGCCCTCACGACATTGTGGACCTCTCCAACTAGGTAATCATTAACCTACAATTCGAGCCAGGATGGGAGTGCTAGTAGGCTGTGTCAGGGACTCTGCCACACCTCTCCCTCACTGTCTAGTTATGTATGCAGGGCCCCTTTACTCCTTATGTGAGTCATATTAGCAAGCATCGTCAGCCTGCATCCATTGACAAAACACTGTCAAAGATCCATATACAAAATCATACTATAATAAATCATATGTCACATATACGTAGAATGAAATACTCAAACCAAATATGATCCACTCCCTGACTCAATCCGGAGTCCAAGGAGGTCCATTGATGCCATCAACATCTATAATCTGTCATGTGTCCTGCACACTCAGGTAAACTTGTCAATAACATATGTCAATACATATATCAAGTAACAATAAATCACAACCCATCAACATCATCATGAAAATCCATATTCGAAACAAATAACATTGTACAATAACCAGATCACTTGCATGCAAGTGTCCTCAAAGAATAAGTCGATAACATGTGCTCAATAGAGCGGGATGTTACACATTCACTAAAGTGATTTAACCTTGGCCCGATTCAAAGAACAGGCTTGATGTCCAAAATTGGGCCTACCCTCATTTGAAAATAGTGTCAAAGGATCTTGATTTTTTCAATTGGCTCCAATTCATAGAGCATCCTCCCTTCTCTTTTGAGATCTTTCTACGTGTGACATTATTTTAAAATTTTGAATTCAATCCTTAACGTATAGTACATGTTACCTACACATTAATACAATTTTAAAGCGCATTCCATATTATCTCAATTCGATGGCACCACAACTTGAATCACCACCCTTTTGAACTTATGAATAAATGCAAACTTGCCCTTGGTATTTTTTATTTAAAAGTTTGAAGTTGAATGTAAATCTTATTTGTTGGAATAGTCTGTATGTTGAAGCAACGATTGGACTCCCCTTATACTATTTGAAATTTCCAAACAAACTCAAGAATGTTACCGCCCAGGAAAAGTTATCTTTCTATCANCCTCTCAGTTGTCTTAGTAATTTCAACACCAATTAGATAATAAGATGGCATTATTAGGGATTCTCAAAAATTCTAAGTCAATGTTGCTCCATCCTAAACCAATGGAGGCTTCAATGTTGCCTAAAGTAGCAGAAGAAAAAGCATGAAACACAAGCCATGGAAACCAAGTCCATACCTTTCTTCTAAATCCTTTGCATAAACTCCCTTGGTGACCGTGTCTAAAAATGCCTGCTTGGTGTTATCCATCCTTTTCCCACAAGGAGACACAATTCTTGCAGGGAGTGGAGTAAATGAAAACCTATTCGCAAGACTAAGGGGGAAGATTGAGGTAACCTCCCTCATCCTTCCCACCCAAATTCAACATACCATCATCATTTCAATAGTAATCCACTATCAACCTAAATGGATAGGCATCATTCCTTCCCTTATCTTCCCTCCCTTACAACCTATACGGGGTAGTGTACATTACAATATTAATTGAATCCAATATACTAGATTTTCCATGGTACTTATTTTTTCTATGACATGCATTTTAATGTTTGAGAACATGGTGAAGAGATGATGATGAACTAAGGGGAATACATATCTTGGTAAAAGATAGAGAATCAACTTATCATGAAGATATATAAGTTTATTTTTGATGAGAGGTTTTAAAATTTATAAGTGGAAAAAATTCCATTTAGAATTTTTTGACATTATCACTATGGAATATCAAAATAATAACACAAACATTGGGTTAAAATAAGTAATTCTAGTAAGAAAAGAGAATTACAACAACTCTGTAAAAGCTTCACAAACACATAATTTAGTGATAGATGGGTCCTTCATAGATTCTCTGAGATTACGAGGAGGATGAGATGCCACATCACATGAAATATATTCTAATTACTATTATTTTTAGTCACTCATGTTTATAGTCCTTTAACTTTTCTATTTCATTCGGTAGCCTCATTGAATTTTATAGTTGAATTCATTTTATGTGGTTTTGAACAAACTCAATGAATTCATTAGTAGACTCCCTAATGGTGAAAGAACAACAAAAAAAGAAACCTACAAATGTTGATAAAATTGTATTTTAAAAAATCCTTAAGGATTGTGTAGAGGCTAGGAATATCTTCCTTGAAAAGGTAGTATGTGGTATGGACCCTTAGACACCACAACAAAAATCTACAAAGGTAACAAATAATATATAATTAGTTGAATTATCGACAAAAAGTTGTTTATGGCTCATTTACAATAATTTTTAAGTTTTATATAATCAATATAAAATAATAATGTACTTTCTTAATTTGGTAGTTTTTTAATCTTTTAACCTATAGTTATTTATTTTGATATTCTCTTAGTATCAATCTAGGCACAACCTTCGCACTTCCACATTGTAATTTTTCTTTGAAATTTTTTTAGTACCATTGACCTACTTTTGCAGTGATTTGTAGGACATTGATAAACATAATTAATGTTTTATTTTCTTAGGTACAAATTTGAATGGACACAAAAAGAAAAAGTACATATTCTATTGGTGAAGCTAGGAGGTCCTTGATTAGAGGCTGCTTTGTAAGTTTATTGATATACTATCATTTATTATACTAATATACTAGTTTAATATATGTCATTATTAAATATGTGTTTCTCTTTCATATAGTTGAATTATTATAGTTGAGAGCTAATTAAGGAAGAACAAAAGTATGCCCTAAAGTCTGGTTATGAAAGAATGGTGAACATTTATTATCCCATGCCTACGATAAATAATTGTTAATTTTGTGTTAATTTTTTTTACTTATATAAAGATATAAATTCCTCTTTAAATAATCAAATTATTATCATATTCTTCCAAACTGTTTATAACGACGGTGATTCAAAGGAATCAAAGGGTATTTTCAAATTTTTAACCTATATTTTTTATTACATCTTTAAATGTTGACAATTCTTTATTTTATTGAACTCATGTTCTTTTATCATTTTTATAGAGTGAAGATGAATAAGGGCACTAACAATAGTTCAATCAACTTCCAATGTCAAACTCATTTCATTTTCTTATATGTATAGATATTTTTCCATGCAATATTGTATACAAAGTTGACGTTTCTATGGGGTGGCACTGTCACACTCATTACAGGCAAAAAAAAATTAAAATTCATAATTATTTTTCAATTTTCTTTAAAATTTCATAATCATATTTATATATACATATTTTTTTGCTTTCATGGTGTGAAATTGATTGAATGTTAGCGCTGATAGTATTTTGTTACTATAAGGTACCAAAATTACCTACTTAAGGACCGCATCACCTAAGTAAGAAATGAAAGAAATAAATTACAAGATCCATGCCCAAATAAACTATTCCCTATTCCATCCTATGCAAAAGAAAGGAAATTAAAAAGACACATGAATCCAATAGTCTGAAGCATAAGATACAATAAAGAATGAAAGTGACATTATTGCCAATGGAAACAAATAGAATTACAAAGAAACACCTTGAAATAGTTGAAGAAACATTGTGGGATCCAAAGTCAATTTGAGAGAGGGCCCTTTGCCTCCTTGTATGCTCTAGTCCAAGCTCTAGGTGGTAGAAACAATATTCCTACGTGGTAGAAAGAATTAGGCTTCATGGTGCTTTGCTATCTTTAGAGGAATATTTGCAACATAGCCTTGCAATGGGTGAGTGATGAAATGGGTGACCTCAACAGTTTTATTTATAGGAGAAATAATGGACGTCTCTTAGAGATAGGTTCAATGTGAATGATCTCACTGTATTAATGAGATAAAGGGATACAAATAACTAATGAAAACTAAGATTGAACCTTCTATCTGGAAATAACAACTTGATAAGGTCCACTTTTGATCACTACGTCATTTTTGAAAAGCATGCAACATTAATGAGTTGAAAATATATCGATCTTTTGTTTTAGGGCCAAAGAATGGATTTTTAGGGATTTAGTGTACATTCTGCATGCAAAAAAANGGTGATTCAAAGGAATCAAAGGGTATTTTCAAATTTTTAACCTATATTTTTTATTACATCTTTAAATGTTGACAATTCTTTATTTTATTGAACTCATGTTCTTTTATCATTTTTATAGAGTGAAGATGAATAAGGGCACTAACAATAGTTCAATCAACTTCCAATGTCAAACTCATTTCATTTTCTTATATGTATAGATATTTTTCCATGCAATATTGTATACAAAGTTGACGTTTCTATGGGGTGGCACTGTCACACTCATTACAGGCAAAAAAAAATTAAAATTCATAATTATTTTTCAATTTTCTTTAAAATTTCATAATCATATTTATATATACATATTTTTTTGCTTTCATGGTGTGAAATTGATTGAATGTTAGCGCTGATAGTATTTTGTTACTATAAGGTACCAAAATTACCTACTTAAGGACCGCATCACCTAAGTAAGAAATGAAAGAAATAAATTACAAGATCCATGCCCAAATAAACTATTCCCTATTCCATCCTATGCAAAAGAAAGGAAATTAAAAAGACACATGAATCCAATAGTCTGAAGCATAAGATACAATAAAGAATGAAAGTGACATTATTGCCAATGGAAACAAATAGAATTACAAAGAAACACCTTGAAATAGTTGAAGAAACATTGTGGGATCCAAAGTCAATTTGAGAGAGGGCCCTTTGCCTCCTTGTATGCTCTAGTCCAAGCTCTAGGTGGTAGAAACAATATTCCTACGTGGTAGAAAGAATTAGGCTTCATGGTGCTTTGCTATCTTTAGAGGAATATTTGCAACATAGCCTTGCAATGGGTGAGTGATGAAATGGGTGACCTCAACAGTTTTATTTATAGGAGAAATAATGGACGTCTCTTAGAGATAGGTTCAATGTGAATGATCTCACTGTATTAATGAGATAAAGGGATACAAATAACTAATGAAAACTAAGATTGAACCTTCTATCTGGAAATAACAACTTGATAAGGTCCACTTTTGATCACTACGTCATTTTTGAAAAGCATGCAACATTAATGAGTTGAAAATATATCGATCTTTTGTTTTAGGGCCAAAGAATGGATTTTTAGGGATTTAGTGTACATTCTGCATGCAAAAAAACATGCCAAATACTACACTTTGACATCTTAAACAAAGTGGAGGTTTGACTTGGCTCAAAATGACAAGATTGAGGTCACATGACTATGGAGATAATGTAAATGGGTGCTAAAGCTACCAAAGTGATTTATTAACCTAAAACTACTCATGACAAAGTAGGTGAGCAAAGTTGGGCTGATAACAATTACCTCCTAATGTATGAGGCCAAGAGCACATTGTATGGCCAAAACACATCACAAGCTTTTATCTTTCAAACCAAAAAAAAGAACCATAGAAACAAGGAACAGAAGCAATCAAAGAGGGAGGACAACCCCCAAAGGACTTTGGAGACCTACCTACAAATAGCCAACCAATGGGGTAAAGTGTGTATACAAACTCAATATCAATGAGACGGGCATACCCATGCTTGTGTAACTATCTCAATACCAGATGGGATCGTGGCATCATGGGGTCAGATCATAGTACATAAAAGTGACACAATGCAATACATCATGAAAACCAAGGTCGAGGAGGACCCAATCCAAGTACATAAATGTGGTCAATATCATATCTAATATTAATGCATAGGAACGTGTCAGGACAGGATGGAAGAAAAGATAACTCCACACTAGATGTTATTGCATTAGTATGATAGGTGAAAGTATACATGAGTAAATGACTCTTGGTCTTCCCAAACGGATGATTGTTCCTATCACCTACAACTCTTCATATTTACATACAGTTACAAGTAATGTAACCACAAAGGATTACATGCCCAACATTCCCCTCATTGCTCCGAAGGGGTGTGTGTGAGTCCAAGCATCATTATGAACTTCTCAAATTTTTCTCTTCCAATCACTTTGTAAAGATGTCCACAATTTGTTCATTTGTGGAACAATGTCTTAAGTGAATAGTCTTGGCCTCTACATGATATCGAATCAAATGATACTTTGTGTTGATGTGCTTGGTTCGATCATGGAATGTGGGATTCTTGGCCAACTTGATTGCATAAGTATTGTCAACTAGAATAGGAGTATAATTCACTTGTTTCTCCTGCAAATATTCAATTATTTTCCTAAGCCACATGATCTCCTTTGTCGCTTCTACAACTGCCACATATTCTTCCTCTGTTGTGGAATCTGTTGGAATTGATTGCTTGTGTGATCTCCAAGAGACAATTGTTGATCCAAGTGTCATGAGATAGCCTGAAATTGATACTCCATTTCCCTTATCTCCATCAAAGTCTAAATTAGAATATCCGATTAGATTGAAGTCATCTACCTTAAAGTACATGAGTCCAAAATCTCGAGTTCCTTTCAAGTATTTTAGAACTCTTTTTGCAGTAGACCAATGTCCTTCACAAGGCTTTTGCATGAACCTGGAAAAAAATCCAACAATAAATGAAATTTTTGGTCTGGTGGTAGTAAGATAGATAAGATTTCCCATAAGCTATCTATACTTGGTTTCATCCTCAAATTCATTCCCTTCTTTTGATGTGAGTTTCAAATTCTGCTCCATTGGAGTAGAAACATGATTGCACTCAGCCATGACAAACTTGTTCAACATTTCTCCAATGTACTTATTTTGGGAGATGAATATGTACTTTGGATTCTATATCACTTCAATGCCCAAGTAGTAGTGAAGATGTCCCAAATATTTCATCTCGAATCCTTTCCTCAACTCTTTCTTTATGGATGCAATGTAGTTCTCATTGTTCCCTGTTATGGACAGATCATCTACACATACTACAAGATACACAACAATTATTTCAACTTTCTTGACAAACAAAGTTGCATCGTCAAGATTGAAATTCTTGAAATTCAACTTCGGAATATGCTCAATTAACTTCTCATACCATGCTCACAGTGCTTGTTTCAAGCCATACAAGGATTTGTTGAGCTTGCATACCTTATGTTCTTGTCCCTTCACAACAAAGCATTCTAGTTGAGACATGAAAACATTCTCTTTCAAGTCTCCATTCAAGAAAGTAGTCTTCACATCCATTTGATGGATTTTTCATCCATTTTGTGCTGCCATGGAAAATAGAGTGGAGATGGTAGCCCATTTTGTTGTGGGGGAAAAAGTATCCTCATAATTAACACCTTCTTTCTGTGCAAATCCTTTTTCCATGAGCCTTTCTTTGTGCTTGTCAAGTGAGCCATCCAATATATGTACTTGTTCTTGAATACCCACTTGTAGCTAATCAATTTGGTTCCATATGGAGGGTCCGTGAACTTCCATGTCCCATTCTTGATGAGAGCATCATATTCCTTCTACATGGCTTCTTTCCATTCATCATGAGAAGTGGCTTCTTTAAAGGGAGTCGGTTCATGGTTAGTAGATAAATTCAACTCACAATCATATGAAACATCCATATCTTCTACATCACTTGAGTTTGAATTATCTAGATTACCTCCATCTCATTTTGTGGACAATCTAGTTCTCGTCTTTTCGATCTCATCAGGATGAACACTTTCAAGTGTTTTTTTGAGCCATTTTAGTGGACCTTTTTGAGATGGTCCAGGTTGCTTGACTGATTGAGATGGTGTCGAGTTCTCATCAAGCCTCATATTTTCAGTCTTCTCGATTACATCATCCAATTGAACTTTAGGTTCTAATGAAGTGGAAGGAACTTCTTCATGAGGGGAAGATGGTGCTTCAAAAGGAGATTCCAGATATTGAGCCAAGATAGGGATCCCCCCTTCAATATGTGGAATCTCATAATCAAATTCATGATGTCTTTACACAATTAAATTTGTCCAAATGATCAAGCTGCCTCTCAATAGTTTCGTCTTTCTTGGTGGATTCAAGAAAGATCACATCTTTGGAAAGGATGAACTTCTTGTTTGTCTCATCATAAAGATGATACCCCTTGGTGGTATTTGAGTACCCCAATAAGATGCAATTCTAACTCCTTGCATCAAGCTTGCTTCTTTTCTCCTTAGGAATCAAGGCATAACAGGTGGAACCAAAGAGCCTGTGATGCCTCACCAAAGGAATGTGGCCATACCACATTTCATATGGAGTCTTGTTTTTTATAGCATGAGATGGACACTTGTTTTTGACATAAATTGCACATAGAATCGCATCAGCCAAAAACATCAATTCAACATTCTTGAAAAACATCATGGAACAAACCATATTTAGGAGTGTCCTGTTCATTCGTTCAACCACACCGTTATGTTGGGGATTGTATGGAACCGTGGTTTGTGTTAATATTTCAAAATCCCACCCAGTTTCAGTCTCGCTGATTTTTCAGTCAAATTTAAATGCTAAATTCAGTTTCAACACTGTTTCAGCATATGCTACAGCCTGGTGTTTCAGCATCTGCTCACAGCGGTGTTTCA
>SNQJ01S0008141.1:73559-99125 GCA_010110895.2 Picea sitchensis
GGTGATTCAAAGGAATCAAAGGGTATTTTCAAATTTTTAACCTATATTTTTTATTACATCTTTAAATGTTGACAATTCTTTATTTTATTGAACTCATGTTCTTTTATCATTTTTATAGAGTGAAGATGAATAAGGGCACTAACAATAGTTCAATCAACTTCCAATGTCAAACTCATTTCATTTTCTTATATGTATAGATATTTTTCCATGCAATATTGTATACAAAGTTGACGTTTCTATGGGGTGGCACTGTCACACTCATTACAGGCAAAAAAAAATTAAAATTCATAATTATTTTTCAATTTTCTTTAAAATTTCATAATCATATTTATATATACATATTTTTTTGCTTTCATGGTGTGAAATTGATTGAATGTTAGCGCTGATAGTATTTTGTTACTATAAGGTACCAAAATTACCTACTTAAGGACCGCATCACCTAAGTAAGAAATGAAAGAAATAAATTACAAGATCCATGCCCAAATAAACTATTCCCTATTCCATCCTATGCAAAAGAAAGGAAATTAAAAAGACACATGAATCCAATAGTCTGAAGCATAAGATACAATAAAGAATGAAAGTGACATTATTGCCAATGGAAACAAATAGAATTACAAAGAAACACCTTGAAATAGTTGAAGAAACATTGTGGGATCCAAAGTCAATTTGAGAGAGGGCCCTTTGCCTCCTTGTATGCTCTAGTCCAAGCTCTAGGTGGTAGAAACAATATTCCTACGTGGTAGAAAGAATTAGGCTTCATGGTGCTTTGCTATCTTTAGAGGAATATTTGCAACATAGCCTTGCAATGGGTGAGTGATGAAATGGGTGACCTCAACAGTTTTATTTATAGGAGAAATAATGGACGTCTCTTAGAGATAGGTTCAATGTGAATGATCTCACTGTATTAATGAGATAAAGGGATACAAATAACTAATGAAAACTAAGATTGAACCTTCTATCTGGAAATAACAACTTGATAAGGTCCACTTTTGATCACTACGTCATTTTTGAAAAGCATGCAACATTAATGAGTTGAAAATATATCGATCTTTTGTTTTAGGGCCAAAGAATGGATTTTTAGGGATTTAGTGTACATTCTGCATGCAAAAAAAACATGCCAAATACTACACTTTGACATCTTAAACAAAGTGGAGGTTTGACTTGATTCAAAATGACAAGATTGAGGTCACATGACTATGGAGATAATGTAAATGGGTGCTAAAGCTACCAAAGTGATTTATTAACCTAAAACTACTTATGACAAAGTAGGTGAGCAAAGTTGGGCTGATAACAATTACCTCCTAATGTATGAGGCCAAGAGCACATTGTATGGCCAAAACACATCACAAGCTTTTATCTTTCAAACCAAAAAACAGAACCATAGAAACAAGGAACAAAAGCAATCAAAGAGGGAGGACAACCCCCAAAGGACTTTGGAGACCTACCTACAAATAGCCAACCAATGGGGTAAAGTGTGTATACAAACTCAATATCAATGAGACAGGCATACCCATGCTTGTGTAACTATCTCAATACCAGATGGGATCGTGGCATCATGGGGTTAGATCATAGTACATAAAAGTGACACAATGCAATACATCATGAAAACCAAGGTCGAGGAGGACCCAATCCAAGTACATAAATGTGGTCAATATCATATCTAATATTAATGCATAGGAATGTGTCAGGACAGGATGGAAGAAAATATAACTCCACACTAGATGTTATTGCATTAGTATGATAGGTGAAAGTATACATGAGTAAATGACTCTTGGTCTTCCCAAACGGATGATTGTTCCTATCACCTACAACTTTTCATATTTACATACAGTTACAAGTAATGTAACCACAAAGGATTACATGCCCAACATTCCCCTCATTGCTCCGAAGGGGCGTGTGTGAGTCCAAGCATCATTCTGAACTTCTCAAATTTTTCTCTTCCAATCACTTTGGTAAAGATGTCCACAATTTGTTCATTTGTGGAACAATGTCTTAAGTGAATAGTCTTGGCCTCTACATGATATCAAATCAAATGATACTTGGTGTTGATGTGCTTGGTTCGATCATGGAATGTGGGATTCTTGGTCAACTTGATTGCATAAGTATTGTCAACTAGAATATGAGTATAATTCACTTGTTTCTCCTGCAAATATTCAATTATTTTCCTAAGCCACACGATCTCCTTTGTCGCTTCTGCAGCTGCCACATATTCTTCCTCTGTTGTGGAATCTGTTGGAATTGATTGTTTATGTGATCTCTAGGAGACAGTTGTTGATCCAAGCGCCATGAGATAGCCTGAAGTTGATACTCCATTTTCCTTATCTCCATCAAAGTCTAAATTAGAATATCCGATTAGATTGAAGTCATCTACCTTAGAATACATGAGTCCAAAATCTTGAGTTCCTTTCAAGTATTTCAGAACTCTTTTTGCAGTAGACCAATGTCCTTCACAAGGCTTTTGCATGAACCTGGAAATAATTCCAACAATAAATGAAATGTTTGGTCTGGTGGTAGTACGATAGATAAGACTTCCCATAAGCTATCTATACTTGGTTGCATCCTCAAATTCATTCCCTTCTTTTGATGCGAGTTTCAAATTCTGCTCTATTGGAGTAGAAACATGATTGCACTCAGCCATGACAAACTTGTTCAACATTTCTCCAATGTACTTATTTTGGGAGATGAATATGTACTTTGGATTCTATATCACTTCAATGCCCAAGTAGTAGTGAAGATGTCCCAAATATTTCATCTCGAATCCTTTCCTCAACTCTTTCTTTATGGATGCAATGTAGTTCTCATTGTTCCCTGTTATGGACAGATCATCTACACATACTACAAGATACACAACAATTTTTTCAACTTTCTTGACAAACAAAGTTGCATCGTCAAGATTGAAATTCTTGAAATTCAACTTCAGAATATGCTCAATTAACTTTTCATACCATGCTCACAGTGCTTGTTTCAAGCCATACAAGGATTTGTTGAGCTTGCATACCTTATGTTCTTGTCCCTTCACAACAAAGCATTCTAGTTGAGACATGAACACATTCTCTTTCAAGTCTCCATTCAAGAAAGTAGTCTTCACATCCATTTGATGGATTTTTCATCCATTTTGTGCTACCATGGAAAATAGAGTGGAGATGGTAGCCCATTTTGCTGTGGGGGAAAAAGTATCCTCATAATTAACACCTTCTTTCTGTGCAAATCCTTTTTCCATGAGCCTTGCTTTGTGCTTGTCAAGTGAGCCATCCAATATATGTACTTGTTCTTGAATACCCACTTGCAGCTAATCAATTTGGTTCCATATGGAGGGTCCATGAACTTCCATGTTCCATTCTTGATGAGAGCATCATATTCCTTCTACATGGCTTATTTCCATTCATCATGAGAAGTGGCTTCTTTAAAGGGAGTTGGTTCATGGTTAGTAGATAAATTCAACTCACAATCATATGAAACATCCATATCTTCTACATCAATTGAGTTTGAATTATCTAGATTACCTCCATCTCATTTTGTGGACAATCTAGTTCTCGTCTTTTCGATCTCATCGAGATGAACACTTTCAAGTGTTTTTTTGAGCCATTTTAGTGGACCTTTTTGAGATGGTCCAGGTTGCTCGACTGATTGAGATGGTTTCGAGTTCTCATCAAGCCTCATCTTTTCAATCTTCTCGATTACATCATCCAATTGAACTTTAGGTTCTAATGAAGTGGAAGGAACTTCTTCATGAGGGGAAGATGGTGCTTCAAAAGGAGATTCCAGATATTGACCCAAGATAGGGATCCCCCCTTCAATATGTGGAATCTCATAATCAAATTCATGATGTCTTTACACAACTAAATTTGTCCAAATGATCAAGCTGCCTCTCAATAGTTTCATCTTTCTTGGTGGATTCAAGAAAGACCACATCTTTGGAAAGGATGAACTTCTTGTTTGTCTCATCGTAAAGATGATACCCCTTGGTGGTGTTTGAGTACCCCAATAAGATGCAAATCTGACTCCTTGCATCAAGCTTGCTTCTTTTCTCCTTAGGAATCAAGGCATAACAGGTGGAACCAAAGAGCCTGCAATGCCTCACCAAAGGAATGTGGCCATACCACATTTCATATGGAGTCTTGTTTTTTATAGCATGAGATGGACACTTGTTTTTGACATAAACTGCACATAGAATCACATCAGCCAAAAACATCCATTTAACATTCTTGAAAAACATCATGGAACAAACCATATTTAGGAGTGTCCTGTTCATTTGTTCAACCACACCATTATGTTGGGGATTGTATGGAACCGTGGTTTGATGTTTGATCCCATGCTAGCGAAGGTAGCTTTCAAATTCATTAGAAATATATTCTCTTCCATTATTAGTGCGAAGAGAAACTAATACAAGACTAAGCTTCATTTTGAATCCATACATAAAAAAATTTAAATGTTTCAAAAGCTTGTGATTTGTCTTTCGGTAAATACACCCAACGCATTCTAGCGTAATCATCAATAAAAGTCATGATATATTTGTTTCCATTTGCAAAAGAAACATGCATAGGGTTGCACAAATCAAAATGAATCAATTCAAGTCTTCTACATTCTCTGGAAGTAGAATCATGGAAAGGTTGTTTGCTATGCTTTCCAAGGATACATGAATCATGTTGTTTTAGTTTTCTAGGAATGGTAGACAGACCAGAAACACCATTCTTTCTTAATACACGAAGATTGTCATAATTAATATGGACAAATACAACATGCCACAAAAGACTGGATGACATTATACTTGAGTCATGATGAGAGAGGTATGCAGCGTGTGTATGGGAAGATGTCCCATTCAACTTCAACAATGTTCCATCTTCTATTCTGGTCATGACAACCATGTTTTTAGATTCCTTCCTTATCTCAACTTTGCCACTGAACATATGAACAGAGTGGTCTTGTTGTCTGATGTGCACAAGGGACAAAAAGATTATTTGCAACTCAAGAAGATAGAGTACATTGTGCAGAAGAAAATATGGGAGTCTAGGCAACTTAAGCCTGATGGTGCCCATTCCCGAAGGTTTGAGACTATATCTATCCACAAAGTACACTATGCCATCTACATTGTCATCGAAGTCTTCGAAGAAATATCTTCGAAATGCCATGTGGGAGGTCGCTCCTATGTCAAGAAGCCATGCATCTCCCCAAGAAGCAAATGAAGTATTAAATAGATCTTCAGTTAATCCTATATTACAATAGGCAACAACATAATGTACATGTGCTTTACCTTTCACCAGGTCTAAGGTTCTATCTCTGTCTTCTTTGATATTCTTCCATGGAACTCTGCGATTGGAGGCTTAATGTGACCCATTCATTCAACAGTGGGTACAATGAAGGTCGTATTTCTCTCGGGGATTATACCAACTCCCCTGCCTCTAAGCTTCTTCTTTCTGTGTCTTCTCTTATTGCCTCTATGTTGTCTAGAAACAAGAGTAATGGAATCCCCATAGGCAAATGCAAGAGAATGCATTGTTTTATGTTGTCTTCACACACGTTAGCAAATGAAAATACAATGAGGCCGCACCGGGGTTACAATTAGGCTGCACCAATAAAAATAGAAAATAGAAGCAAAAGAGTTATCAACTAATTGAGGAATGTTATGTGCACCAATATATCACCAACTCATGAAAGGATTTCTTCTTAAACATATATTTGTGCAACTTCATATAAGGTGCAAGATTTCAAGGTATACTCTTCATGCTAAACCCACTATATACGCTCATTTCATAACTTTCATGAAAAATAGACACTCACAAAAAATGATACCATGAGGTCGAGAACTACATTGCATTCAACGTTAGAAGGGTGATACCAGAGAGATAATCGTGAGCTATTGNCTTCATGCTAAACCCACTATATACGCTCATTTCATAACTTTCATGAAAAATAGACACTCACAAAAAATGATACCATGAGGTCGAGAACTACATTGCATTCAACGTTAGAAGGGTGATACCAGAGAGATAATCGTGAGCTATTGTCCAATGCCCAATTGATTCATGAACGCTTTGTTGTATCCTCCATTGCCTAGATTAGCACAGATCTATTTCAATCTGGTTCTGATATGCACGAAGCTGAAGGTTGCATATCTCGAGTTCTAAAGCTTGGAGTGTACAAAAACAATGGTTATATTCTAGTGTCTAGCAATGGAGGCCTACATCAAATGCGAGCAATGATATGCGACATGGTTGCTATTGCGAGGTATCTTAAAGTGACCTTGGTTGTACCAGAACTAGACAAAACATCATTCTGGGCAGACCCTCTCTACCACAGATTATCCACAAGCTAGCCGCGAGCTATATTGCATTCTTGGTGCGTAGAGGATTGAGAAGACCAGGCGAGGGCGAGGATGTGCAGTTGACGGGAGCAGTAGTGGCAACAATCCAACCCTAACTTCTCATCGCTGGCTGGAGAAATAAGGTGATGAAGGCCATGAAGGTCGTGAGAGAGTCGACTACTTCACTCACAGTCTAGTCATAGTGTTAGGCACAAGCACGATTTGAAGCAGGAAGGGTATGAATTTCCAACGACATGGATTACCAACGATATTTGAATTTGCGGGTTGATTCTGGTGCCGTGGATATTAAGAAATCGAACCCGAATTTTGTGTGTGGTTACCTCTTCTCTCCCTCACGAAAACCCTAGCTGTCGACTGTGGAATGCGTGACAGGTCGCCAACGGAATGGGCGTGCGAAGTCTCAAGAAATGGAACGACACCAATATTCGAACAGTGCTACGGGTTCTAGGGAACTTTAGCAATGAATGGCGTGTGTTGAGATCGCAGGAGGTCGTGGTACCAAGAGCTCGCGGAAGATGTCACAAAAATTTGGTTTTAGGTGTTAGCACATTTAGGGTTTGTGCAGCGACTGGTACCAAGGTCGACGGGGCGTTACATTCGTTGTTGGTTGTCGGATGGAGCAACTGAGGGATAGGTCGTCGAATGGAACGACCATCAACAGAGAATAAGCCAAAGCGTAGAGAGAGACAAGAAGATTAAGAAGAGACCATAGAATCGATCAGGGTGCCAGCAGGTAGGTGAGTAGACAGGGAGGCATTTATGTACGCTCAAGGAGAGAAAATGACCAGAGAATGATTCATGGAGTTAACGTGGCTCTGATACTACTGCTAGGCCAAGATAGCAGAAAATATAACTCCACACTTGATGCAAAAATGACCAGAGAATGATTCATGGAGTTAACGTCGTGGCTCTGATACTACTGTTAGACTAAGATAGCAGAAAATATAACTCCACACTTGATGCTAGAATGATTCATGGAGTTAACGTGGCTCTGATACTATTGTTAGGTCAAGATAGCAGAAAATATAACTCCACATTTGATGCTATTGCATTAGTACGAAATATGAACATATACATGAGCGAATGACTCTTGGTCTTCGTTCCTATCACGTAGTTTCTATCACCTAAGACTCTTCATGTTTACATATAATTACAAGTAACGTAACCACAAGGGATTATGTGTTCACCAAAATGAACAATAACATCTAAAGAGATGTTTTGGATCACAACAATTGAAACCTCGCTAACTAGTGTAGGGGCCCAATATCTAGAAGGAGCTAACAAAGAAAGAAGCTCATCACAAGTTGCTCACAAGATGTGGACAGAGCTAAATAGATCCAAAAAACTATAATTGAAGTTGATCAATGTTGTCACTGCAACCGAGACATGATAGGAAGCAATTTAATTGGGAGTGCATGTGATTCAAAGAAAAGCTGGTCAAAGTCACACATGTCCAAGGTACCAAATTGAGATATCGATACCAACCATAGTGTACAATTCCCAATAGTGTGATAATAAGTTGGAGTCAAGAATGTGAGAACTAACTAAGTCAAGGGACAATGATGACTCCCTTCCCTCATGATGAGGGAACCCATCAACGAGGAAAATGGGGCACATAAAGGCCTTTAGACCAAACCCCTAGAATATGGATGTTGAATTTGATGGGAAGGTATATTGGAGGTAAGTTATAAAGAAGCCTTCTACTCACATGAGGTATGATACAAGGATAATAAATGAGATTAACTAAGACTAAGACAATACTGAATGAATAGGTCAAGTAATGGACTCAAGACTTCATTTATTCAAAGCATAATAGAAAGGCTAATCTAGAAGTAAGTGTATAACTCCATGGTGAATTATCAGTCACTGAGTCAAAGGGAAAATAAAGACAACTCAGAAGAGAGATACAAAGTGTGACCGGGAAATACTCACTGAAATTAGTGAGACTCAATGAGGTCTACAACTAGGATCAATGCAAACTGGTGATTGACATGATAAGGCTTCAAGTGGGACTCATCACAAGATTCTTTGAGCAAAGGCGACCATGGATGTTGACAATAGAGATCATATACATTTGCAAGCATGATAATGAGCACTTTTATGGTTTCCTTAAATGAATTAAGAGCATAGTACAAGCAATGAGATAATTTCCCTAAATATAACCAAGTAAATGATATAAGAGAGAATGATGGAAAATGGAAGCAACCAAGGGGTGGGAACTAATGGAAATCTCCTTGAGGGTAGATGAATGGAAAAAAAATTCATAATGAGTGAGATTTATAGTATGAATGAGATAGGGGGTTGATGACAAAAAGTGAAGTGTAACCTATAATGCCAACAAAGAATAAACTGTTTAGGATTCCAAGGAAACAAGCCAAAGATCATGGTAAAAAAAAGGATGAGGCTAAAATATTAGACACAGATTATACAAACTTTGAATCCTGAAGGGGAAACAGTGACATTGGTGCCAATATGCACAGGGGTACTAATAAGTGGCAACCCATGTAGTAAAGCACTACCCTGGGCAAGAGCGAATGCAAAAATGGCTAGCCTAAGCCACTTGCATGAATATGGCGGCTTCCTATAGGTATGATTTATGTTAACAAACAAGGTTAATGCAACATATTTGGAGGGGATATGTTATCTATATGTTAATTTGAAGAAACATACCTGAAACAATAGTAATGAGCTTGATGATAAAAATGTCGGAGCAAAAATGGTTTTCTGAAGAAATACTTGCACACATGGAAGCAATATCACAATGTCAAATTGATTTTGAAAATAAAATCAATGATGTAGATGGCATGAAAATCAAAGGTCTAGGGCCCAAGTTACATGAGTTTAACCTCAAAAGAAATCATTGGCTTTTGGATGAAGTACCTAACCAAAAAATTATTAACATCATGGGAAAGAGCATGGAATAAGGCATCCCACGATCAAGGTGGCATGCTAAACAAAGCTTGTATGAGGTTGTACTAAATGAAATAAAATTAGGGAATCTTTATAAATAAAATGGGACCTCGAATTCGAAATTCATTGTCATTGTTTTGAGTTCGAGTTGCCCTCGAGACCTAGAACTTTCGAAAATGATATCTTGGACTTCAACCATTCATTTTTCATTATGTGAGTTACATGTTAGACATCTCAACCCCCTCTATCATTGCCTATTTCATTTCATAAATTAGGGTTTTGTGGACCTAGTGAATCCCTTGAAGGGTCTCAATCGAGTGCACAATTATCGAGGGATTTCCTATACACTATGCACAAGAAATCCTTTGACAACTGCATCCTATATGTAGTTGTGGGCCAAGTAATGGGCGCATTGAGTGTGAATTTGTTGGAAGAATGGATATGTACCAAATATGCAATTGTCGAAAGGACAATTGTATTCCCAATGCAAAACTGTACAAAGAAAAGTTGTGCATTCATATCACTAAGACATGATTAAAAAGCATGTGGAAATGGAAAAACTTAGAACTGACAAAGATGGTTGTCTGACATGACCAGGTATCCAAGATGATCATTCAGTGGTGAGAGAGAGACTTTGACACCCTCAAGACCAATATTAAGAGGGATCAAGTGATCTAAGGATTACTTGCATGTTAGGGGTTGCTCAAGTTCCTTGAGAAACCCTTGATGCAAGTGGATGCTCTACTACTAATGAAGATCATTGAGTACTTGGATGTGGACATTGAGGTGTTTACATGTGGATGTGTACTTTTTGACAAGCTTTTCGATGTATGAAGTCATCAACGATATCTTACAAATGAGGCCATGGGATAGGCCCATGGAGGAATTTGTGGAGATACATTCTATGGCCAGGTCTATGGCACATGACAGAGTAGTCCACCTTAAATATATAGAGAGATTGAAGATGCAGACCATAGTTGTCAATGTAGTGTGAGTGGCACGTGTGGACAAGGAAGAGATTAAAAGATACTCCAACAAATGGATGGGATGTAAAACCAAGAACAAACAATATTTTAATATGTTTCCTCAACATGTGTGCCAAATGGGGGAGTGATGCCCTCAAGTGTTGTACCACATGAGGACCTACTTTATTTATTTTCCTTGCTTGTTCTTTTTCCATTTTTTTTTCTTTTTTTATTTGAACTTAGGGAAAAAGGTCTCAATTAAGGTTTATAACATTGAAATATAATATGCCATTAATGTAAAATTCAAACTAAGGCTTGGGATTAATTAATCAGCGATGAAAATATTCCAAACTAGTTTGGTATGTTCACACATGGAAATGGTGAAATAATTCAATATGACAAAAGAAAAGTTAATTATGAAGGGAAAACTATATGAATGTGGGTGAAATGAATCATGTGCCCTCTAAGAATGGGAATATGATGTGAATTACACTAAGGTACAATATGGAAATGTGATGAAATATGGAAGATACCTACGTAAAATGATGCGAAAGTGATGAAATGTGAGTCTGGGAAAAATAGCATGCCATGAAAACACCTCACCATGAATACACAAACAACTAAGAAAAAGATGTGAACCCAACATGCAACAACCAAGTGAAAGTAGTGACTAGWGMATCATGAGCAAGGGGAACAATAAGATGGTCTCATAAAAAATKATCAAACATAGAAAAACACATCCAACAAGATGAAAGATACAAGATATACCATTGAAGCAACCTCCACCAATGGTACAAACATAACCAATCCATCTAATATGTTGAAGAGAGTGAAAGAGAATGATAAACTAATACTGTCAAATCATCCTCCATGAATGCCACCTTTTCTTTAGTTGGTCAGGGTGGGGTAAACCATAAGGGTAGCACCAAGGATAACATGTGCATCATGATAATGCCCATGATTTGCAACTAGTATATAGAAAGTCCAAAAGTGTTATATTATAAGGTGTCATGAAAATAGTCCTCAAACACCCCATAAAAATATGGTGTATCTAGAGGTATCCATTTTTTCTTTAGTGATGTTTTCTTCCTACTTGAGCATCATCTTTGGGTACTTTTTGGATCAAGGGGGCAATTGTTGGCCATAGTGATAAAAAAAAGGTTTATATCCTTGTAAATAATAACTAGACATTAGGAAAATAAAGGTGTTAATAGTTAAACACCTAATTAGGTTTTTGAGGTAATTTTGAGAAGTTATTTCCCATAGAGTTTTTGTTGAGAATGGCGTAAACTCTAGGTTGCATTTTGTTAGGCATTAATTATGGCTATGCCCATCCTTTATTGTAATAATAGGTTACAAATATGACCAAACTAGTCAACTTTGATATATTGGCTCAATAACTCTCTTAGAGAGCGAGCCCTGCTAATGTGGGCCTATAATCCTTCTTGGGAGGACGCCCTACTTGAGTTGTGTATAAATACACAACTCGAGTCTCATTTGTAAGATCATCTTGTATGATCATGTAATCTTGTGATCATTCTTTATCCTATGTGCATTATTCTTTTATACAAGTGATTATGCCTATTGTCTATATATCTTTGGCATCCCCTTGTCCTATGGTTGTGTTTTTCTCTCTCTAACACATATTTTAGATAACACTAGTGCACTTGTTTATTGTTGTTTTCTCCTTGACTTTTGCAGGTTTTTGGGCTAGCTATTTGGTTCCATTCAATCCCCTTGTTCTCTTGTGATCTCAACATGGTAACAAGGCTGGTGTGACTTTTCTCTACCTACTCCACTACTAGTTAGGGTTTTGTTCTTAGTTGTTCATGCGAATATACTTAGTGATCAGAGTTTGGCATATGGAATATTTTCTAAGTCAAGGAGTTTTGGGGCTATTTTTCATGGTGTTATTGTTTGATAGAAAAAGGTTCTTTGTTTGAGGTTATTTGGGTTTTTTTATGCACCTTTTTTTTTTTTTTTTCCTCCGAAAATTCTTGTCCATAAATTGGTGCACCCAACATTACAATTTCTTTTTTTTATTTTTATTGCAAGAAATTTTAGTCGCAGATCCAACGCTATTCGCTACTAGCATCATTGATATTTATGACTGTGGAACTAGGGTTTTAGATCACTCTTTTGTTGATTTGTTACAACATATTTTCAACCACATTTTTTAGATATTTTTGTCGAGTGGCATTTCCCTAAGAGTTGTAGAACTAGGGTTTCCATATCCATTTTTTCCTCTATTAGAGAGAGATTATTGTCTAGAGGCATTTCCTTTCCTTGAGCACTACAGATCTAGAGCTTCTTTCTCATTTCTTTGGGTTTCCTTAGGTTTTAACTCTTCTTCACAACTCACTTCCGTTATATTCTTTGAAAGCTATTGGATAGTGGCATCATATCTTTCATTATATGACCAACGTTCATCATTAAGGAGGCTTTGTGATGTAATAACTCTCTCCAAAGCCTCTTGTTCAAATTGAGGCGCGGTGTTGTGAATAGTGTTGACCCTATTGTATTTCAACCTCAATCGACAATGTATTGAGTTTGATGTCTATAAAGCTAGTCACAATTGTATTCACCATTTCTCTTTCTGGCCTCACACTCAACATAAGGGGTGGTTTTGAATATGATGTAGTCTTCACGCAGCCACAACCATCTCATATTGTGTCATTAATACATTTTGTTAAACATTGATTATGGATAAAGCCATCATTTATTATAATACTAGGTTATAGTTAAGGCTGACCTAGTCAACTTTGACATGCATGTTCAATAAACATCTTGGGTGGTAGTGTACCCTGATTATGTGGGCCCATAACCTCTCTTGGGAGGATGCCCTAATTGAGTTGTAATCATGTAATCTTGAGTGATCATGTAATCTTGTGATTATGTTTTAGCATGTAGGTTTGATTCTTTATTATAAGTGATTAAGCCTACAAGCACTATATCTTTGGCGTTTCCTCGTTCCAGGGATGCATTTTTCTCTCTCTAACACATTTTTGGGATAGCTCTAGTGCACTTGTTTGGAGTCTTTTCTCCTTTTGTAGGTTTTTGTGTTAATTGTTTGGTTCCATACAATCCCATTGTTCTCTTGTGATATCAAGAGTTTTGGCTAGACTATTTAGGCCTATATGAGATGATGGTTCTTTTCCCTCACGATGTTCATTGTATATATTTCTTGTTATTAATAAAAGGGCCCTCTATTGCCATCCTTGCATGCTAGTTTTCTATCATAGAACATGTTATTCAAAAGATGCTCTTGAAGTTTGGTTCATGAATAATTTTAGTACATGCATTAAAATCGTGACACTACAACAAAACTCTCTCAAATGACATATCCATATTGTGCATGTGATAGGATGCATGTTCCCATAGACATGTAACCAAAAATTTACATCCATATCTTCATAGTTCAAAGAAAATCTATATATCTTAAGCATTCACATCTTTAAAACATAGAAATCTAGCCGTTGAGGTTGCCTCATTCCTCATGCATATATTCAAAACAAAACCAAACATCAAAGTTGACATTGGGGCATAAACATGTTGCCTTGAAGTTTGTCATTTTCCTATCAGGTGAGACTACTATTAAGTAGCCATGGGTTCTTCAATGATGGTTGATTGTTTACAACTCTAAATGTTATCCACAAGAGTCACCACTGCATTGATGTATTCATTGTAAATTCCTTGTCATTCCACTATGAATGGTAAACATCCATAATTTGAACAACAACAATCAATTGATTGAATATATTGAACATTTTTTGTTCATTTGAGTTTGTCTTTGTGTTTGAAACTCATCCTTTTTTGTGATGTAGTCTTTTAGTTTCCTAATAGCATCTAGGATTCTCTCATTGGACATGTGAATGAGAACACCTTTTTAGAGTAGTGGGTTACAATTATGTTCCATGCCACTCCACAAAATTATCAAACCATACTTGTGAGTTAAATGGGTTTAGTGAACGACCTTCAATTGCAAATTGATTAGTGGTTGCTGCTTGAGACTTCATTTGTAGAAGCTAGTGAACAACACTACCCATGGTAAAAGAGTGTGGCAATGAATGTCCAGGGAGATGTGAGGGTCTCCAGGGAAAATTGTACAATCATTTGATGGAGTGAACAAAAACTGGGGATAGGGTACAAGAGTCAAATTGGTTTAGGCACAAAATAAATGAGAAGAATGGGGAGCGATGACACCTCCTTGGGGAAGGGAAAAGATCATGATGGGGGGCAAAGAGGGGGAGAAACATGAGCACTCGAAGACATAACTTTATCCAACGCCTCTTCCCAATTATCCGATTCTTCCATGGTGGGTCCCTCCAAAACCGAGGTAATAAGTCCTTTAGATAAGTTTTGTTGGTGAGCCAATCTACAACTTGATTGGTGGTTTTCTTACATGTGGATTTTTTATTATTAATATTTTCCCAAGATAGTTTGAACCCCAATATATGACTAGTGATTTCCCATGAAGGGTTGTGGTTGTTCCCCATTGAGATGGTTGATTACTAATTTTGAGTCCTTCAAAAATGATTTTTAAATGTATTAATTTAGTGATTCCCTGACATTGTCAATGAGGACTAAATGTTCACCCCAGTTATTTATTTTAGATCTGAGAAATTCATATTTGACTCCAATTATAAGACCTTCATGGCTTTTAAAGTCCCAATCAATGCATGCTAGTATAGGGTTGCCTTTGGAGGCACCATCAAAATTAAATTGAATACATCCTTGCAAGGGAATAGACCATGGAAGATGCCATTCCTAGATATTTCTTAATCTCTTAAATAAATCAAATTGGAACTTGAACTAATTCTAATTGCAATTTATTATAAACAAAAAATATTGATAATTGGAAGAAACACTATATCCAACCCAAAAAGTAAGAATTACATGAGAAACATGGGGAGCATATATGACTTTAGTCAAAGCCTCTTCCCAATTGTTTGATTCTACCATGGTGGGATCCTCAAAAACAAGGTAAGAGCTCCTTTAGATAAGATGGTTTTGTTGGTGAGTCCACGTGTAACCTGATTAACATTTATTCTCACATGAATTTGTTGTACTCAATATTTGCCAAAGCTAGTTTGATCCATGAGAAACATGGGCAATATGAATGCTAGGAGATATGACTTTAGCTAAGCATGGAGGCTCGGAGATACAACTTTGATCCATAAGAAGCATGGGTAACAAGAGCTCTCCTTTAGAGAAGATGGTTTTGTTGGCGAGTCCATGTGTAACCTGATTAACATTTATTCTCACATGAATTTGTTGTACTCAATATTTTCCAAAGCTAGTTTGATCCATGAGAAACATGGGCAATATGAATGCTAGGAGATATGACTTTAGCTAAGCATGGGGACTCGGAGATATAACTTTGATCCATAAGAAGCATGGGTAACATGACAGCTAGGAAATATGACATTAGCCACAATCTCTTCCAATTGATACCCAACAATTCCCCATGAGCCATGAGGGGTTCTAGTTGTTCCCATTGAGACAGCCGACCAATAATTTGGAGTTTCCTTTACAGATTTTTTTTTTCATGCCTTGATTTAGTGATTCCCTGGTTCCATGAATGACGGCTAAACCTAACATGACAACTAGGAAATATGACTTTAGCCAAAGCCTCTTCCCAATTGATGCAAAACTAGGAGATATCACTAGCAATTTTCCATGAGGGGTTCTAGTTGTTCCCATATAGATGGTTGACCAATAATTTGGAGTCTCTTTTAAAAACGATGTTTTCATGCCTTGATTTAGTGATTCCCTGATATTGAGAATGTCAGCTAAACGTTCAACCTGGTTGTTTGTTTTTGTTTTAGATATGAGGAATTCATAATAGATTCCAATTATCTGCCCTCCATGGTTTCTGAATGCCCCACCATCCCTGGTGCCTTGGTGCCTTGAAAGGCACCATCAAAGTTTAATTTGATCCATCCTTGGGAAAGGAGACCTGGAAGATGGCAGTCCATGATCTTGCCTGATTTCTATCTTTTAATGGTAAATCAAAACAGACCTTGAACCAATTTTAATTGCAACATATTAAAATCTAAATTATTGATAATTGGAAGCAATATATCTGACCCTAAAATGCTAGTAATATTTACATGGCAAGGACTATGGCACTATTACCAACATACTAGAGTTGATGTGCAGTTTGTTGTCCTTTAACCTTTTCCTATTGTGGTATCCATATTTCACCAATGCTATAATAATAATGGAAATAATATTCATTTTAACCATTACTACTTCTTTGGAATAGGTTGCATCCATATTTACTGTAAACCAATGTTTGGTTAGAAAACGCTTTCATAATTTCATTTCCTTTGTTGAAGTATGTTAAAAACGGAGATAACGTAGACTTTTGACATGCAGAGCATTTTATTCTTAATTTTTAAATATCACTCAATTGAAAATTTCTTCTCCTATCTAGATAGTAGATTAGTAATCACTTGTATTGCGTTTTTTTTGTACTTTTGTTACGAACTGTTGAATAATGCAAAAGAATACAAATTCTGAGGTATGTTGCATGATCAATCTGAACATATTTCTCACCTTCACGTTGATCATTGGCTAAAGTAAAGAAATGACACTATGGTCAAATGTCAGATTCCAATCATATAGAAATTCATGGTGATAATTTGTAATGATTAATCCATTAAATGGCCAAGAAGAACATTAGATGGTAATACCCGGGTGCCACTTGATGCTGCATCCAACACTTAAGAATCCAACATAACAGATGTGTCAATAGGAATAGAAATGCAGTTTTGATAAGTAAGTACTGAGTTGCAAATTCAATGTTACATACCTTGGCCTTTGTGGAAAACTTACTGGTTTGCCACTCAACACACAGTCTAAAGCCAACCTCAAGTCACTGGAACACAGGACAAACGTTGTAGTCAAATTAAGTTCCATCCAAACAACTCGGTTTTGGCAAGGGATAAAAATTAACAGTTAGATAGCATACCGTCCTGTAATGGGTTTATTATTATTAGGTCGTGAATCATCAAACTGCCCATGATAAGCAAGTTCAAATGGATCCTGTCCATCCTATTAAAACACCACACCAACGGTCAACAACATTGAGGTGTTACTGGATAAAAGTCCCACTACAGTCTTACAAAATCTAACCTACAAACATTGTGTTCAAGACTCGTGTACACGATCTGAACTTTCTCCATACCTTTTTGAAAATGAAAAATTCTGGAGTGCACGCAGCTCCAAATGCCCGTGCAATTTCTTGCGACTGTTAAGAAAACGATGAATGAGAGCTCAGATGTCATGGTGATAAGTGCCTAATAATATTCAAGTAGTGTATCTAGGAAAATATCACCAGTTACAATTTCCTAAAGATTGCCAAATTCTATATTATAGTTGACTACTCTTTCAATATATCTAAAAGATATCGTGTATCAAGTGTTTAGCATATTTCGTGCATCACTTTGACTCTTCCAATAACTCAAGTCTCGTGGAAACACTGGGCCAAATAGAAAAAACAGACTCAACCAAGAATTCAATAACCTTTACCAAAGCATGGACTAGATAGCTTCCACTAACAATCACAGTACCTACAATGCAACCTCTCCAGGGACAAAGTGCATGTGCTACCCCATATAACACATTCCTGACCTTTATTTTCGTTTCTTTTTAACAACATATAAATGTTATGTTTCATGCCCAGTCTTGTACATAATTTTGGAACAAAAGCCTCCCAAAAGAATATAGGACTGGCATGGCTGAAATGAGACTCCCTATCGTGTTTGTTCAGTTACAAAAACACAATCCTGTGTCTTTTTCCTTGTAACGAATACTTTGGAGTGATTTCAAATCAATTTTAGTATCTGTAATGTTAATTTACATCCATGTTGCAAATATCTTTTCAGGGAATATATTGTCGAGGGTCCAGAAAGAAACTTATCAGAAGTATCAGGGAAAATATTGGATATTGGCAAGAATAAAATTGTACATGAAAAAACTAGGAAAATATCGGACAAATCGGCAACGTGAAAAACTTGGGAGAAATCAGAGATATTTGCAATGTTGAATTTACATTATGAGGCATGCTTTTTAACACACACACACAAGGGCTTTCAGAGCCTATATATTGTGTCAATTACTTGACAAAGGTCAATACTAGTACTAGGACTATAAATGAATAGCTTCATTTGGGTTTTGGAAGCTTATTTTAGTTTTTTATATTATTTCACTTCCCTGTTTCGACATTTTGAAGGTGCCATTTCCATAACAGGTACCCGTTTCAGAATCTAAAACTGTTTCCAAGTTTCAGGTAAATTAATCCCAGGGCTTTTAGCCCAAAATCTTGAATGGCCAAAACTTGTGCATTTGGAATCAAAAGTATGTTATATGATCCATTATTTTCAAGTGCTATGAAATGATAGATGTACTAGCTCGGACGGAATTTGATTGTTGCAGCTCTGTTGAAAGGTAAAATTCAACAACCTGAATGTATGCCATTATTCCAGAAGATTACAAGCATGTTTGTGACTACACCGATGTGGCATAGAGGATATGAGGCATGAATGATCAACCCTTTAGAAGTTCTACATGTCCGCAATATTCTTTTGAAGGACATCTTGTCAGAGCTATTATTTTATTAGTTTGATATTATGTAACATTACTAGACTATGAGAAAGTCCAAATTTTATTGATTTATTTTATTTCCACTAATTGCACTTAATGCATGCATTATCATAAGCCTTAGTTRTTGGACAGAGTGGTGGTCAAATGATATCCTGGTACTTCCTTTTTCAGGGTTTCATCACCTTTTTTACTTTAATTTGGAAGATCACCTTTTTTACTTTAATTTGGAAGGTAAAGAGAGGGAAGCTTTAACTATTTATCAACTAGTTGTGGCCCTAGCAGTTCTATTTGCAACTCCCTTTGTTTGATCCTGAAATCAAAGATCCCTACACTGTTGACTGGGAGTTATAAGAAGGGTTGTTGGATTTATATGTTTTATTTAAGTGTTTGGAGGATCCTCTTATAATATTTATTTTATCAAGGCATCGCCCTTTGGGATCGTCTTATATTTATATTATTCAATGAGAGTAGATAGAGTAATGTTAGTTAAGAAACAAATTAGGGAACCCAACTCCTATTGGGGCAAAGAGAATGACCATCAAGTGGCACTAAGTTTCTAACCATGGGGAATCTATCCTTCGTAGGTGTGTTTATGGCCATATTCTATTGCCTTGCTTGACAGGTAAAGTAGAATGGTTGATCACCAAACCACTGAGTAGGGGCATTTGTGTGCTAACTCCCTTTTACAATCATGTTTGACAGCGTGTTTCTAGGGACAAGGAGAAGGGTCCATAATAGCAATAGAAAAACTCAAGAAAATAGTTTTTCCCTAGGAACACAATGGCAAAACACCATGAGTACACCTTCATGAATTTGAACATCCAACTTGAACTACTAATGCAAACAATGAAAATGCAATCCAAAGCAATAGGCCAACTACAAAAAGCCTTATTGCAAAACCAAAATACTAATTGGGGGCCAAGGAAAACTCAAACATTTTTCATGCCTACTCCTGAAGAACACAAAGCCAACCCCCATCCCCCATCAAACAAACGATTTGCAATTTATTGCCAATAACCCATTGTCAAGCTTGGAAGTTGGGGCAGTGGTTTTCAAGGTTTTCCAAGCCACGGGAGTTCAAGGGTCTTCAAAGCAAGTGATATGCATTTTGGCACAACAATGGCAACATCAATAGGATTTGGCTCAACAAAATAAACTCTACTATTTCAAGAAGCTAACCCTTAAGTGTCATGGGCTTCACAATGAGTCACCTTTTGTGTTTGCACTAGAGAGCCTCAAGAAGGATCCTCTCACTTATAGGCGTAAATGAAATCGGGATTTAGATGGCCAATCTCTGCCATCCGAGCCCCAAAGCCCTCTCCGACAACGATTTTTTCTTTGATCGCAAGGGGATCCCTTTTTACTGTTACCGAACCTCCCTCCACGGTGTGGGGAATTTGATATGGATTTTCATTTGACGGTATCATGAAATTTGTTGTTGATTGCTTAGAGAAAAAAGGTTGTCATCCTCCATTCTTTTTATGGGTGCTCCTTGAGTAAGCTCTCTGTAAATGGTACGATGATAAATGGGATCCTTGAGGTTGGAATGTGGAGTCCTCTTGGGGACTTGGCAAGGGATTCCAAATAGGAAGCAACTTGAATGGTTTCTTTGAACAATGTATGGATGCCCACTAGTTCCTTAGCTTATGTGTAGTCTTGGTATAAAAATTTTAGCAAAAAGTATGCATCATAGCATAAATATCCCTTGTGGATGTAGTTTCCTCACATTCCTGAGCATTTACAAGCATTCATAGAGTGGATTGTACAACCCTTTGGTCAACTGATTGTAGGCTATAAGAAGGGTACCCACAACCTTCAACCTCATGCTCATGTATGAGTTGAGGTGGACCTTTCAAGACAACTTTCATGTGAGATCCACTTGTGTTTCAATGGTACTACTCGTATTCAAAAGGTCCTGTATCTCAACCTCCCAAACTATGGTTCTCCTTGTTTCTCACCTACACATTTTGTAAAAGATTGTCTTTTAAACAAACCAAAAGCTTCTAGTGCTTCTTCTCCTCATAACCCTACTGTTGAGACTCACAATGTCCCTAATCCTTCTAAAAGTCATTTTGACAACTCTTAGGGGTGGCAAATTCAACAAACAAAAAGGTCACAAAAATAGGGGACTACTCATAGTGCAAGATAAGGGTCGTTAGGAAGTAAAAAATGGGTCTCGAGCAAGGGGGGCCAAGGTAGTGGACCTATTCAATTTCGCTCAAGAGAGGGTAAGCATTCATGTTGAGGAGGCTTCCACTCAAAATAGTCTATGTGGTCTCTCTTAGCTAGTTTTAGGTATAGGGGATACTATTATAGGTTGATGAAGTTATTTGTTCAAAGCCTCCCGTTGCTCCTTCAATGGAATCCTCTCGCTCTCATTATTCTAGTGTTCTTCCCCATTCCTTTCTTGAGTTGTTTTTCTCGATAGATGGCCCCCCACCAAGGATATACTTGTCCACAATTGGTTTGTAGTCCTTGAGCAAGAACTTGAATTGAGTTTTCCATAAAACTACAAATCTCAGCCTAGAATGTCAAGGGAGCATTAGGGGATGATAGATGGGACATTATCACCTATACCTTGGTTAATCTTTGTTGGGATGTGCCCCTCCTTCAGGAAATCAAATTTAATAGTTTTTATTGGAGATATAAGGCTTACTATATAATAAATTCACTTTCTGACTTTAGAATATCTTAATGTTCACTTTTTGTGTAAAGCAATCTATCCCATATTCATAAGTGGAAATGATTTTCTTAATGAACAATGATATATAAGGAGGTAAACTCCTTTGTAATAGATGCACTAGTTATTCATTGATAATATCATATGGTGTTATTGTGAGTAACTTTCTTTGAGCTTAGTTATGTGACTCAACCCTATCTAGGGTTTCCTCAATTAGTGATCTAGCTCATTTTGAAATATGGTATAGGAGAAAGAAGTCATATCAAGAGTCTCAGGCCTTTGAAAAACAAGGTTTCCACTCTAGCGACTTCAATAGTCTGAGAGCCATGAAGTGCCAAAATTCAAGGAGGCAACAAGGATTTTATTGCAGTTCTACGACCGATCTCTCTCGGATTTGCAATATCTACAACTCTGGTTTGCGTAACCTTTCTTTGCATCCGTCAGTAATTATTTTTTAGTAGTGAAAAATATCAGATATGATCAGTGATGGAGATGTCGTTAGAGAAGTACTCGGGTTTCAATTTCTATATGTGGAAAGTGAAGATCCATATGCAATTAATGAATAAAAACCTTTGGGGAATTGTCAAAGGAACCAGGACAACACCTGCAGATCCGAACAAGTTGATAGAATGGGAGAGCAGAGATGATAAGGAAAAATCCATTATTGGCCTTTCCCTCTCAAATTCAGAGCTACATCACGTAGATCTGGACAAATCATCCAAGGAGATCTAGGAAAACCTCAACAAGTTATTTGGGGCACAAGCAATGAATGAAAAATTTTCCCTAAAATTACAGTTATTCATCTTGAAGATGCTAGCTGAAGCCACCATGTCAAGTCACATCAACAATCTAAGATCTATTATCAGGCAACTTGCAGAAGTCAAGGTAGTAGTTGATGAGGAGGATGCCAAGGCTATTCTCCTGAACAGTTTGTTGCCTAAATACAGTAGTGCCATCTTTACACTGAGTCATCTACCTTCACAAAGTTTGGACAAAATGATCGTAGCAATGCTAGCAGAATAAAAGAGAACCACTAAAGGTGATAGCCAATCGGAACTTGCATTCTACACAAGAAGCAACCGCAATAGATCAACAAAAGACAAAAAAGAAATAGAATGCCATTATTGCAAGAAGTTGGGTCATATAACTTGGAATTGTAGACAACGAGCCAATGTTGTTCTTAAGGGAAAGGTCAAATATAGACAACATATAGCAAGTGTAGCCATGATTGAAGATCCACTGGATATTGACAATGGTGAAGAATCTACTGAAGAAAAGGCATTTTAGGAAGCTTGCTCTTTGAATATAGGAAGGGATCAGTTAACAACTCAAAATAGATTGTTTCCCAATTAGTTTAGAAGTTGTGGATCTAGGGAAAGATCCCTCATTAGCTGGAGATACATGCATGTGGATTGCAGTCTACTAGTGAGGTTATGCAACATGCATGTGGATTGTTGTCCAGTAATTGACTTCGAGAGATTCACGATTCGAGAGTTCAGGTAGGTGGAATCCGAGAACTCGGGAATTCAACTCAGGAGCTACACTGTTACGACGATTATGAGGCATCTTGATGGAGCTCAAATTGGTCCAAGAACTGTGTTCAAGGAAGAAGCTTCTAAAGGATGTTACTGATGTTTAGTGTTTAGTTTATGTGTTTTACATTTAGTATATGTATTTGATTTCAGTTTGTTTGAGCACTATACGCCTTATGGGGGGGTATTAGAGATATAAAGCTTACTATGTAATAAAGACACTTTATGACTTTAGAATATGTTAATGTTCACTTTTGAAAATCAATCTATCCCAAATTCATAAGTGGAATGATTTGCTTAATGAACAATGATATATAAGGAGGTAAACTCCTTTGTAATAGATACACCAACTATTCATTGATAATATCATATGGTGCTATTGTGAGTATCTTTCTTTGAGCTTAGTTATGTGACTCAACCCTATCTAGGGTTTCCTCATTTAGTGATCTAGATCAATTTGTAATAGGTTTAAGTTGCATTTACTCATGAACAATTGGCTTGGTGAGTATGTTGCTACAAATCATGAGGAGGTTAAAGGAGGGGTTATTTGTGTTGTTGTTTCGTGGTTGGTATCATACATATTCTTCATAGAGGAGTGGACCCTATGTCTCGTTGTCATTGGATTGTTTTGATGTTATCAAGGAAGGTGTGGGGTTTCTATTTGTTTTATGCTCCCAATGATCCCGTTGGCTGCACACACTTGTGGCGTTGGATAGCACAGTCTCTCCCACCGACTAAATGTTAAATTTGGCAGCATCGACAGTCATTCTCCAATGAGAGGCCATATGGGCCACCCTGAGGCTAGTCAGGGAGATTTGGAGAATCAACCAGTCTTGTGAGGTATTGACAAAAGCCAGGGGGAACGTACAACCTCTGTGAGTCAAACCAAAAGTCTGGATGAACGATATGCTATGTGAGTCTAATGCAAAGTCAGGGGGAACATACAACCTCTGTGAGCATAGACAGTCTAGTGCAAAAGTTAGGGGGAACGTACAACCTCTGTGAGCATAGACAAACTAGTGCAAAAGTCAAGGGGAACATACAACCTCTGTGAGCCTAGTCAAACCTAGTAAGCCATGAGAAAAAGTCAAGGCGTCTAGCAAAAGTTAGGTTGAATATAAAATTCCTATGAGCTAGAAAAAAACGATATTCCTAATATTGCAAATGATATAAATGTATTGATATAGTGCGTTGGCACATGTAACATTATCCACCATGAAGAGAATTTCAAATTGCCTTGTAAAGAGTCGAGTTGTAACTGAAGTCTCAAGTCTAGTTCTATTTTAGAACTAAAGAGTAATGCTGAGTTATAACTAAAGTCTTAAGTCTAGTTCTATTTTAGAACTAAAGTGTAATGTTGAGTTGTAACTGAAGTCCTAAGTCTAGTTCTATTTTAGAACAAAAGTGTAATGTTGAGCTGCAACTGAAGTCTTAATTCTAGTTCTATTTTTGAACTAAAGTGTAACGTTGAGTTGTAACTGAAGTCTCAAGTCTAGTTCTATTTTCGAACTAAAGTGTAATGTTGAGTCGTAACTGAGGTCTCAAGTCTAGTTCTATTTTCGAACTAAAGCATACCAGTATCAAGTCTAGTTCTATTTTCGAACTAAAGTATAATGCTGAGTTGTAACCAGTCTCAAGTCTAGTTCTAAGTTCAAACTAAAGTATGAAGCTGAGTTATGATTAACTCATGCAAAAAGGTTACTATTTCGAGCCTCTCCTTTCAACCTATATAAGCAGAGGTTGACCCCTCTCTTCAACACAGTTTTGATATGCAGGTTAAGGGTGAAGCAATAGAGGCACATATCAGTGATAAAGAGGCAGCATACCAAAGCAGCATATCAGTGTTGTATATCAACAATAGAGGCAGCATATCAAAGGTGTATTTCAACAAGGTTTTTTAGGTCTTTGTCAGGTCAGAGTCATCTTGGCAAGCTCTTTAAGAGCATAACATTCATGGTGGATATTTGTAAGTGATCTTACAATATTAATGCAATAAAGGAATATCGTTTGCTGGGGTTTTTCTCCCTGTACAGGGTTTCCCCAGGGTATATGTGTTGTTGATGTGCATGCTTACTCATATACATAGTTATTGCTATTCGATTATGATTTGGTATTGTTAAAGTGTATTAAGATGGATTCAAAGTGTTGAAGAAAATAAAAGAATTAATCCGCAAAAGAAATCAAGCTCATAATTTAACATGGTATCAGAACTTGGGGTGTGTTAAACGTGTTGAAGTGCAACAGCAGGTACACACAGATCCAAGCTAGCTTGATTAAGTTTCCAGTGTAACGTCCATGGAATCCTCCATTTCAGTCAGGGCCGAGGATACGCTCGAAGGAGTTGCCAACTTCAATGTGTGGAAGCTCCGAATAACAAATATCTTGCAGGAGCATGATCTTGAGCAGTATGTGACCACAGTGGTGGAGGAACCCACGAATAATGCAGGAAGAGCGACCTTGGGGAAGAGTTAAGCAAAGGCCAAGCGAATTATCTTTGACTTAGTCAAAGACAGTATAATGCCTGCAATGACTTCGTTAATGACTGCC
>SNQJ01S0008141.1:101347-125605 GCA_010110895.2 Picea sitchensis
GGGTTTTTCTCTCTGTACAGGGTTTCCCCAGGGTATATGTGTTGTTGATGTGCATGCTTACTCATCTACATAGTTATTGCTATTCGATTATGATTTCGTATTGTTGAAGTGTATTAAGCTGGATTCAAAGTGTTGAAGAAAATAAAAGAATTAATCCGCATAAGAAATCAAGCTCATAATTTAACACTAAATGGGTCATTGAGGGAGATTTTACTATGGTTTAGTGGGGTGGTGAGCATATTTAGGACATGATATACGTATCCATGGCAACGAGTGACAAACATAGACTTATTGTAAAAGATTGTTGGATGTCTTAGATATTATTTGGGGTCATAAGAATCTTGCACCAACAAGGATGTACATGTGGACTAATAGGAAAAGTGGTACTTGCTGCATATAGGATTGACTTGATAAGTTTTATGTAAATTCACATGTCTCCACTTTTTCTTCTACTAGTGAACGTTCAATGCATGTTGACTTGACTAG
This sequence comes from Picea sitchensis, assembly GCA_010110895.2. Lineage (NCBI taxonomy): Eukaryota > Viridiplantae > Streptophyta > Pinopsida > Pinales > Pinaceae > Picea > Picea sitchensis. Next base: position 101,834 of record SNQJ01S0008141.1, read on the forward strand.
TATTGGGTTTGGTCACTTCTCCATCTCTACTTGGATGCATATTCATAACATCTATCCCTACGAAGCTCAATCTTCCTTCAAGCTCAATGTCCCTTTGCTTGAATCTGTCGATTGTAGGTATGTGATTGCATGGGTTTGGTTTCTAGATCTCAACCCCCTTGTGGAGAGTGGTTTGATTTTTGGTGGGAGGCAACTATTCTCCACATAGCTAAGTTCCTTCAAGGATGGGGTAAGATGGTTTCATTTCTTACGAAGGGTCATGCCACCCAAGTCCATACTCGCCTTCAAGTTGCATGGCAACAATTGGAGTTGGACCCCTTTAATGAGTAGTGTTAGTAGGAGGTTAGAGAGATGGAATTGTAGATATAGGGGTTTGAAGAATATAAGGACAAAGGGGCTAGGATCAAGGGGTGTATGACCTAGATGGATAAGGGAAATGCACCTACCAAACTATTTTTCATCATTTAAAACGTAAACACAAACCTAAGTGGATCCTCACTTTTTGAAACTTTAGTAGTGACCTTATAGAAGATGAGGTGGAGATCCGACAGATCTTTGAAGATCATTTTCAATGCATTTTCACTTCTATAGGTTTCAACCCTTTATAAGAGGTTACCATGGACCTTGTTCGTCGGGTTGTTCCCCAACAAATTGAGGCCCTTGAGAGGACATCTCTCTAAAGAGATTATGTTGGATGAATTATAGACTGCCAGAAGGATCTCAAGAATGAGAAATCCCCTAGTCCCCATGGATTCCCTAGCAAATTTTATAAATAGATGTGGCATATGGTGGGCCTTGCTTGGGAAGGCCTTCAAGGGACTTGGAAGTTTGGGAAAAAGGATCTCCTTTTAAAGATAGATTTTGATAAAGCTTATGATGGAGTTGAATGGGACTTCCTCAACATGTTGGATTGGATGGAATTTGTCTTTGTGTATCATCAATCTGTTGCATCATCTTCTTGCGGGATTTTTCATGTGTCAGTGTGAATGGTATGATTTTGACGCCTATTGTGTTGCAACAATTCATCCGATAGGGATGTCCACTAGCGCAATATCTCTACTTCATTACAATCAATGCTCTTGAATATTTGTTGGAGGTGGTGCAAATGTAAGGGAAAATCGAAGGAATCGAAGGTATCTACTTGCTTGATGGTAATCAACGTCTTAATGTCCACCTTGTAGATGACTCGGCTCTAACACCTAAGTTGACCCAAGATTCAATGGATGGCATGATGTTGTGTTTGGATACTTTTGTAGAAGTTGTTGGGGTAGACATTAGTAAGGAGAAAACATAGTTTTTTCGTATTGGGCAAGAGGATTCCTGATCCAGGTGGATATTGGTGGACACTCACCTGTTCCAAATTCCAACTGGCTCATCTTGACAGTTTTTAGTTCAACATGTTTCTCTGTAATGGAGACATTTCTTTGTAATTGTGGGTTTTGCACTTCTGAGGCTTTCTCGAAGCCCTGCACAACATGCAGGTGGATAATGGTGGCTCCCCACCTATTCCAACTGGCTTATTTTGGAAGTTTTCATGTCAGTACATCTTTATGTACTTCCAAGGCCGTTTTGGGGCCCTAAACAATGTTTTCTTGGCTTGCCACTGTCAAACTATAGACGGAGTCAGAGTTTGACAGCATAATGCGCATTTCTCGAAAAGACCTTTCCAACGAGCTATCACACGCCTAAAACAAAGATCGTATGCAAAAGTTACGACCCCGGGAAGTTGATGTTCTAACTTACCCCAACGGGGCCCACATGACTTTTGACGCTTCATCTTATAGAGTTAGGTTTTTGGATGTCTAGGGTTTTGGCATTCATGTTTATTACAAAAAGGCCTTCAAAGCCTCATTGTACTCATCTTCTTGTGAATGAGCGTAGCCGTCACATCTCTTCTCGGAGATAAAGCTGCCACCATTCTAGCGAGTTTTGCACTCTGTATTTTTACAGTCTTTGTACATTTCTTTCATTAATAGAAATCATGTATTGCTGTATTTCTTTGTTTTTGGCAATATTTATGTGTATTTCATTGTAATATCTCTGCTTTCATTTCGTTCCGAAAATAATCCGGATGAGTGGTATCAGAGCAGGCTGCTCTTGATCGTTTTTCAGTGAATGTCCCCGATGAGGTCCGAGTATAGCAAGTTGGGTCTCAAGCTTGTCTCTCTTGAGGACAATCTTTTTCGCATGCCCAAGAAACCCTCCATGGCAGAAGAAAAGAAAAACGTCGGAGCAGAAGATTCTATTAACCTGTTGCTTGAGCAAGCTCTCGCACGACAAAGGGACGAAATGATGGAGAATTTTTCCCACATCCTTCAACGCCTTCCGATAGCAACAGGCGCATCTTCATCAAGCGACCACTTTGGAGGAAATTCTCCCTTCAAGGTACAAGTTAATTTTGTTATTCCCGTATTTGAAGGTCAGATAGATGCGGATGCCTTAGAAAAATGGTTAAATCTGCTAGAAGGTTATTTCTCTGTTCACAATTTTTTCGACAGGGAAAAGATCACCTTCACACTCCTCAAGGCTCTCCCCCATGTCAAACATTGGTGGGAAACTTACTAGGAGCAAAGTTCCACAGAGGAATCTGGAATATATGGGGCCGAGCCCACTTGGGATTTTTTTGTGGATGCGGTCAAGGAACAATATTACCCTGTTGATAACTATGAAGACCAGTACATGAGATGGACCACACTGCGGCAAGAGAAGAGCCAAACAGTGTCGGAGTTCACAAATACTTTCCATACCTTGCGCACCAAGCTGGGTATCAAAGACTCCGAGCGACATATGGTTCTGAAATACCGTGGGGCTCTGCATAGGTACATCCAAACCGAAATGGATTTCCTAAACATCTCATCATTGGGAGCTACCTATCGATATGCTATCAAAATCGAACAAAAGTTTAGGCACCAGGACAAATGGGAGTTCAGGTCTGCAAATCCACAACAACCAAAGCATGATAAAGACGACCCTAACCAATAGCCTATCGACAACCAGTCCAAGACACAGGAAAAGAAGGGTAAAAGAAAGATGAAGAATGACACTGGAAAGTGGTGGGACTTCCACAAAAGCCCCTGGCACAACACCGATGAATGTCGCTCGAAAAAGTCATTGGTGGTCGAGGTCAAAGACAAGGGGCCTAACCCTGATTCAGAATCTGATCCAGAAAATAATGAAAAAAGACAGATCATCGACGCAGACCCCACTGCTACTGTCGTGACCGCAACAATTCAACCAGAAGAACCAATAGATCCTGAAGAGGGGGAGCGACTCTTCCATTCATAGATGTGGGTGAAGGGGACCTCGCTGCATTTCATTGTTGATAACGAAAGCCAAAAGAACCTCATCTCAGCTAAGGTCGTCAAACAGTTGGGGTTGTCGACAACACCACACCTGCAACCATACAACATCTGGTGCCTTCACTAGTGACGAGATCTCCGTGTCAGCCAACAATGTCGCTTGTCCTATGGAATCCAACCCTTCAAGGATGAGGTAGTGTGTGATGTTGCCCCTCTTGATGTCTGTGATGTTGTTTTGGGCCAACCATATATGTGGAAACTTCATGTTGTTTATGAGTCTTGACCCCATAGTGTCATTATTACTGTGGGGGGTCAGCTCTACAGGATACCATAGGTAGTTTCGACTATTGTTCTGCCAAAACAGTGCCGCAAGGTAATCTCTCATAGTGCAAAATTCAGCCTCTTCACAGTCTGTTCAAAGGATGCATAGAAGGCCACTGCAACAACTACAACCTCAACACCTTCTATCCAACAGAAGCAGATTGCAGAAGAGAAAGAAGATATTGGTTCTTCACCTACAATGGTGCCTACACAATGCCCTATCAAGCCCAGAGACAAAAGGTTGGTGGAACAGATTCAACCCCTCCAACAACAAATTCGTGACAGCCTTCCACAAACCAAGCAGCACAACTTCTCCAGCAAGGCACACAACTCACCAAGATTCAGATTTAGAAAACGCTTTCCTCTCTTCCCCAAGCACTCAACGCAATGGAGACCATTGCTTCCTAAGGGGGGAGGACTGATCCAGGTGGATATTGGTGGCCACTCACTTGTTCCAAATTCCAACTAGCTCATCTTGACAGTTTTCAGTTCAACACATTTCTCTGTAATGGAGACATTTCTATGTAATTGTGGCTTCTACACTTCCGAGGCTGTCCTGAATCCCTACACAGCATCCAAGTGGATAATGGTGGCCACCCACCTATTCCAACTGGCTTATTTTAGAAGTTTTCATGTCAGTACATCTTTTTGTACTTCCAGGGTCGTTTTGGGGCCCTAAATAGTGTTTTCTTGTCTTGCCAAAGTCAAACTGTAGATAGAGTCAGAGTTTGACAACATAATGCGTAGTTCTCGAAAAGACCTTTCCAACGGGCTATCACACGCCTAAAATGAAGATCGTATGCAAAATTTACGACCCCGAGAAGTTGATGTACTAACTTACCCCAACGAGGCCCACATGACTTTTGACGCTTCATCTCCTAGGGTTAGGTTTTTGGATGTCTAGGGTTTTGGCATTCATGTTTATTATAAAAAGGCCTTCAGAGCCTCATTGTGCTCATCTTCTTGCGAATGAGCATAGCCGTCACATCTCTTCTCAGAGATAAAGCTGCCACCATTCTAGCGAGTCTTGCAGTTTGTATTTTTACAGTCCCTGTACATTTCTTTCATTAATAGAAATCATGTATTTTTGTGTTTATGGCAATATTTATGTGTATTTCATTGTAATATCTCTGCTTTCATCTTGTTCTGAAAATAATCCGGATCAGTTCCTCCACTGGTTGAATCCGAAGTGGAAGTGTATCAGACCTAGGGTGATCATTCAGTATTTTGGCATACAAATTTCTCTTGTAGATCAATGGTTGTGGATCATGAACAAATTTGAAAATAAACTTTTGGCTTGGTCTGGTCAAAACTTGCCCCTCACTAGGCACATTACAGTTGTGGACAATTTTATTAATAGGCTATTTGTATTATTCCTCACGTCCCTTTCCTTCCAAATAAACTTATAAAGGTTTAAATTATGTGCTTCAGAGTTTTCTTTGGGGAAAACAAGGTTGGGCAATGGGGTTACCTTTAGTGTCTTGTGGACATTTGTACTTTACCCCATGCTTAAGGGAGTTTGGGCCTTCTCGATGTCCAATCCCAAGGGGTGGCCCTTGTAGGAAAATGGTTGATATGGGCAAGGGAAAAGGATGCTCCTTGGCAGGTCTCAATGCATCACCAAATTCAACAAGCTCATCATACTGGAGGAATTAGAGCCCTTTTTAGATCTATGACATTATTGGTAATGTAAAGGCCTTTGTGATCTAGGGTTCGATTATACTTAAGAGACTGTGGATGGCTTGGTAGGTAGTTGTTACAACAAATTTTGCCTCACTCCATGCAACTTGCTTGGATGACCTTTCATTTCCCTATGCAAACTTGAAGTTCCCTTTTTGTGCCTTCCAGAGCCAAAAAAACATATTTTTCCACATATACACACCCTATCAATTATACAACAAGCATATACATAGGTTGCTCCACTACAACCCGCGTACATTGGGTTTAGTGCTCAAAATTAAAAATTGTGTCGGGTTTCCATGCCATGTCATGCGATCCATGATCCTTGACCTTCCATTTATTGGAAATGCTCTGACTCGACCCTTCAGTTCCATTTGAAGGCTATAAATTGAGCCATATCCAAGCCTTGAGATAATTCGGCAATTCAAATTTGAGAGCAAAGACACTCTGGAGAAATTTCACTTCATATTGAGTCTGCATCCCTTTGTCCTTGAAAGACTAAACTCCTTGTTCAGGCCCCAAACTCTTCCTTCTTTGTGATGGAGAACCTCATTGACTCCTTTATATGAGCTTGCCTTTGGTGGAGGATTGAAGTGGTGGAGGCCCAACTGGAGGGACTTAGTTTCTCGGTTCCGATATGTGTCGTTACAGAAGTTTGTCACCTATGTACTTCTGCTGATTATTTTAATAGAAATACTATTTTCTCGTCCAATTGATATCTTGCAAATATTTGAATTATTATTCCATGAGCGTATTTGTCATGTATGTTAATGGATTGAGTATCTTGGTTGTTGAGGACAAGTTGCAGGTATAAAGCTTTGGGTTGTGTGCTCAACGGTGGTCTTCTTCGAACGCCTAGACAAGGTAGGCTCTTAGCCTTGTCTTGTTAGCATTTCATTTATATAGCATACTTGGGATTAGAGTTGATTTTTGCATGTCATTCCATCTGTTGTGGTTTACCCCTTGCCATAGAGAGATTTTCCTCGTAACAGAATTGGCAACCATACTGGGGATTGATCTCCTTTTTGGGGGGGGTTGGAGTGTTTTTCTCCTTGATTTTCTCTCTGTTAGCCTGAGTTTCCTTGTCGCATGTTGCTTGACAACCTGTTTTTTACCTTGCATCTAAGTTTCTTGGCTTAACCCTTGCCCTGGCATTGTTTTGCTTGGTATACGTGGCTTTTCCCTTGACAGACGCATATATACGCGAGTTGTCTTCCTTTAGGGAGCATATATACGTGATTGTTGCTCAAACAGTCGCGTACATCATCTCTTAAGTCTTGTTGGCCGAGTTTCGTGTTTGTTGGGTGAGTTTTGTTGGTTGTTGAGTCTTCTTGGGTCCCTATTCTGACTATTAAGTGCCTACAAAGTGATAGGAATCCTTTTTATTGTTGAATTTTTGGGCGGATTTCTTTCTTATCATATTTTTCATTGGTTGTCCTTGCACATCGGTCTGAGTGTTTGCTTCTTGGTATCCTGCTTGGCTTGTTTCTTTTTTCTTGCAGTAGGGTTTGCCTGTGAAGTTGCTATTCAATCCTTGCATTTTCTTTTCTTTATATCGAAAATACAAAAATATTTGCTTATTTGCATTATGGCATTTGCACTTTTGATTACTTTGCATTGATTTTGACACATGTGGAGAGATTGCATTTCATTGAAATTGTAGAGATTGCATTGGAAAGATTGCATTTAGAAGCATACCATATCTTTGAAATTCAAGACTAGTACTTAGCAGTGTTTTTATATTTGCTTCTTTTTATATGTTGAGTCATAATACCATCAGTTTCACAACCGCACCTCTTGAGTAAGCAGAAGCCATTAAAATTAACGTTGATTAATTAAAACTGATTAAAAACAATTTTATTTTTCATGGTACACAAACAAGTATAGGACATAAGGGCCTTGGAATAGGATTTTGTGAGTAAACTTCTTCAAGGCTATTAAACTAAACATATGTGTCTGACCAGGGAGTGGTGAAACCCATTGTGTAATCAATGACGTCAGGAGGCTCCACTCACATCAGAGTTAAGCACAAGGTCGCGCGAAGTTGGTTGCAGAGATAGCCTTCTAATACCTTCTTAGCGTCAGAGATATTTCTGGGATTCTATTCATATCTCGGGGTCTTGCTAGTACCTTTACCTCCATGAGAGGCGGTGCTTTCGAGATTTCGGGCTTTGTTACCCTGCCCATACAGTGGACCAGACTTACGACTATTCGCCTGCGCATTGGTTATATTGTGGTGACTCTAGTTGCTTGACATAGGTAGCCACATAGGTTACTTGCAGAGGTTATTCTGTAGGTACCCTGAGTCAGATAAGGGTCAGGCAACACACAACCTTTATGGAGGATTACCTCTCCAAGGGGATCTGACCGATTCTGTTAATCCCACGAGGGCCCTTATAATTGATTCTAATACCTCCAATCTTTTGAAGGGAGTCGCAGGCCCCTCTTAGGCGAGACATACCTACTCTAGTGAGGGAGGCCCCTTTCAACCACTATATCCTGTTTGTGTGCATTGGCCTTTTTTGTTTTTTTGGTGTGCTCTCTAAATATTAGTTGGCCTTAGGATTTCGTATTGCGTTGTAAGTTTTGACTGCTATGGTTGGTGGAGCCCCTATGACTCCCTCAGTTAGCGCTACCCATCCCATGGTCTCTGCTCAGTCCATGGGTATGAATCCTTTTGTATTTCCGAGTGGTACGTCCAATCATAGTCCTCAGCCAATGCCCTGGGCCTCTAATCCTTTCTCTTTTGGTATGCCAGACATGTCTTCGCACTTGTCATCCTCGGTTTCGTCGTCTTATGTGAATCCTAGTTTGTGTTTGGGGGCATGATGCCTCTTTATTCTCCCTTTTTGTTTGGTGGGGGCCATATCCCTCAACCATCTCCTATGGTAGGAGGTTGGAATCCTCCTTCCTCTGGACCCAATCCTAGCTTCACTTTTCCAAGATCGAGTGCTCAAATGGACAGTCCTTCTACTTCTTACATCTCTTCCTTCATCCCCTCTTCCTCCACGCCGATTCCGATGAAATCATTTATTATGGTGAATCCCCCTTTGTCCTTTGGTGTTCCATCTAGAGGGAGTCATTTTCATAGTATGGGCAACCCCCAACACGGAGTTCCTTCGTCTGGGGGAAACACATATAATCCTTATCATGTTGCTTCCTCGGTGATGAAGCCCTTACAACCTTTTATGAATCAGTTTGGAGGAGGATACTATCCTGTCGGACAAGACTATGGTTATACCAGAACCCTGCTTATCTTGCAATCTCTCAAAACCAGTCTTTCCCAGAACCTTGGTCTCCGATGCCAACCAACTATTGCAAGTCATGATGGAAGCACAAGTCCAGTCACTGCGAGTCATACTGGCATTATATCACCAACCTCTACTAGTCATGTTGGAGATAGGTCAACAACCTTTGCAAGTCATGTTGAATACCAACTAGCCGCTACATGTCATGCTAGGGGTACAACTCTAGTCACTGCTAGTCACACTGCACAAACATCACCAACCTCTGTTAGTCATGTTGGGGATTCGTCAACAACCTCTGCAAGTCATGTTGAAGATCTGCTACTAGCCTCTGCAAGTCATGCTGGGAGCATGTCACCAGCTACTGCAAGTCATGCTGGGGGCATTAATATGATTGAGAAGCCTAGACATATCGAACGTAATCCCAAGTTCCTTTCTACACTTTGCAAAGGAGATCATCTAACTTGTTTGTGCCCTTCTATTGCAGTGGTACGAGAAGCGCAGTCCTTTTCTAGTGGCCCTTTGGGTTCTGAGTCGTCTTTGGTTTCCCAACATTCTAATCCTTCTTTGGTTGATACATCTGTCGTGTCGATGCAATCTTCGGCAGACACCACTCCTTTTTTGGGGAGTGATGCATATCTTGATCATGTTGTCTCGCATCCTATTCAACCAACGATTGAAGAAGTGGTCGTGCCGATGCAATCTTCAATCGACCCCACTCTTCTCTTGGAGAGTAACAAGTCTAAGGAAGTGACATTGCCGATGCAATCTTCGGTCAATCCCACTCTTCTTTTGGAGGGTGATGCGTCTTTCAACCATGTCCTTAGCATTTCTAGTTATGTACCTTCTGAACAAGGGAGCATTCCACTCTCTCCGAGTACGCTCCCTCCAAGTCCTAGGATGGTTTTCTTTGATTGGAATGATCTTGTAGATCCTCGCCTTCCTTCTTCTGCACCCTTCCAAATAATGGGCGTTTGTCGATGTATTGTAGATGAAGGATCCTCTGCAAGTATTTTATCATCCTCGGCTTGGCAAGCTTTGGGTTCTCCCAAGCTTGTGTCAGCTACCAGTGAGTGGCTGGATTTCGTTAGAAGTCCTGCATGGGAGCCTTGGCCTTCCCCATGATATGTTACTTAGAACAACATCCTCAAGTCTTGGTTAAGCTCTTTTCCGACTCCCGAAAAACCGAAAAGATTGTCGAGTGAACTTGTCTCTTTCACACTCGTTAAATGGATTTGAAAGGACGTCTATTTGGTATAAGTTTAACTCTTTTCCAGACCAAGTAGACTACTTATGAAAAAGGTATACTCTAGTTACCATTGGCTAGAAGAGTTCTCCTGGGTATTATTTTATACTTTTTTGGGCCTAGGGGACTAAATCTACAAAAAAGGACATCTTGGCGTTAAGTTGTAATTGCATTTCATCATCCTACTTGCATTATTGAGTCTATTGGCGGTTCCCGCTTTCTCGTTATAAGCCTCTTACCTTAGCAATTTGCATCACTAGCCAAGCAGTTCCTTCTATATATCCTTTGCAGCTTGACACCCTGTACCCTTAGAGGAAACATTCACCCGAGTGTCCATGCCCCGCATACACTTCCTTGCATTGAGCATAGGTATGTTCCACTGCTTGGAACTAGTTGCTTACTCGCGACACTCGTTTCCTCTCCTGTATCATAGCATTTATTTTCCTATGAAAAAACAAAAAAAGACGGGCAGGAAAAGAATATTATCTCATATCAGCAGCAGTCATGTCGCCTTTGAACAGAGCACAAACTTTTGAGTCCACTTTCATCCAAAGTTTGGGTTTAGCATGACCTTAGGAAGCTGAGCTCGTTACTTAGAGTTTACTCTTCCGACTGGTTATTCTTCCAGTTTCCATGGAGAGTTCGTTGATGCCTCCTGCATCACAAAGTTTTATTATCAAGTCTATGCTACCTAAGTTATCCATATGTCTCATGCTCTTGTTCAAAGGAATTCTATAAGCATGTGTCATCCATTTCTCAGAACTCTTGACTTTGCATGTCAGCCATACCCTCAGTATATCTAAGAGTCACATGAAGTTGTAGTCCTACCATGCACCCTGGTCCTACTTTTGTTATGGGTAGGTAACCTTGAACCCAGAAGTTGACATTTCCTCATTGGTCGCTGACTGGGGGGTTTCCCTTGTGTTTGACGACAAGAAATCTATTCACACATTGGGATTCGTGTAGTGTCTTGGATTCCATTAGCCTTATTGGTGGTTTCCTCGCCTTTGTCGACAGTTTTCCTTATTGGCTACTATTCAAAGGGTCTCTTTCATGCACTACTTGCATCTGGTGCATGTGAGAGACGCACGGGGTCGTTGGTTCGTGAACATCCTATTCGCCCGGGCTCCTCCTAATCATCAAGCTAATGCTTTGTACCTCATGTTGAATGATGAGAGATGCCCTAATGCTCTCCTTTCAACGGGTCTCCTTCCATCGACTTCAACTCATCTATTCTGGAAATGAGACCTAGAGTCCTATGAGTACCTAGAGGCTTGCATTCATCAGTGGCAGGTTCTCCTGCCATTGACAGTTGGGAATACATCAATGTCTCCTGATCGATGGATTCTTCAAGTGTTCGACCTCAACACCCTTATTCACACTTGTAGAATGTACTCGGTGCCTTGATACCTACTTTCATTATCGGTGGGTTGTCTCGGGTTTGTTAACGGTATACCTTAATGACCGGTAATCAAACGAAGTCTCATTGTGTTCGATCTCAACTCCTCTATTCACATGATGTAGACTTGCACCTTCGATGGATAGTGTAGAAGACCTCCAACTTACAGTAGCAACATTCCTCATCTGCTGCTTTCTTTCATTGGACCAGTACCTATATGACTTTAGTGATCATGGAAGATCAGATTGTACTCCATTGTATACAGATATCTTCAGATTGATTTTGAGACTGGATTTCATTGTGCCTTGTTCGTGATTATGACAACCTATGGCATATGTCCACTTTGTATTGCCTATTCATGGCCATGAACAACTATTTGATATACTTTCACATGGATCTGCAGTGTAATTCAGATTGGTAGCCATGTGTACAAAGTCATTATGGATTGTAATATTCTCATGAGAAACTAGTACTTCCAGCTGAGTCTTCATTACTACACTTCTGGGAATTATAATGTATTTCGGCCATCGCAGATAGTCCTCTGACCTCACACATTAGGGGGCATTTGTTACAACAAATTTTTCCTCACTCCATGCAACTTGCTTGGATGGCTTTCCATTTCCCTATGCAGACTTGAAGTTCCCTTTTTGTGCCTTCTAGAGCCAAAAAAGCATAAGTTTCCACATATACGTGCCCTATCAGTTATACAACAAGTGTATACGCAAGTTGCTCTACTACAACCCACGTACATCGGGTTTGGTGCTCAAAATTTAAAATTATGTCGGGTTTGTTATCGCACGGTTTGTAGGAAGGGATTAGGTAGCTTGAGTCAAGGCTTAAAACCGGCGTAACAGGAGCTTCCCCACCCTCGTTTGTAGGAAGGGTTTAGGCAGCTTTGAGTCAAGGCTTAAAACCCATTGCATCAGAGCTTCCCACCCATCGTCACCTCGATGGGGCTCTTTTCTATTTAGGATGGTTGGTCCAAGGACGTCCCTAGTAATCTGATTAATGAAAGGGCTAAGGGGGTAATGGCTTAGGATAAGAGCGTCCTTTCACAGACATCGCCAATGATGAGATAGCTGCAGATCTTCCATCGGATGGCAAATCTCGCTTTTATGACAAGACAAATAAAACTAGAATATGTGCCGCAGTAGTTAGAACTTCAAAAGCATTAATGACTATCTTCAAAATATACATATGAGCAATGGATCAAATGCTATTATTGACGAAGTTAATGATTGCTAAACAAAGACAAATGACTATCACTTCTTCAATAAATGAATAGGATAATGGTATTCAATGTATGAAATCAAATCCTTTATATTATCACAATGTAAATCTGCTTTATATGTTTCAGTCAAGCCATAAATATATATTGTTGCTGCAATATAGATGACGTCAGCTCTATCAATATGGTTGATTTTGAAAGAAATGAGAGGAATGTTTTATCAGACCAAGCATGTAAAATACAACTACCAACTCAAACTTATCAAAAGTTGATGATAAGGCCACAATGTTTCAAACCAAGCAAGAACAAAAGGTGTAACGTCACCTAGGTTATTTCTGCACGTTAAATTAGCGACGCCACTCTAGAAAATGGTTAAGCTTGGAGAGAAGAAGGTCAACGTTTTGTAATTTGAACCAATGACAATATTCAAGACCTTTATGGCTTTTAAGAGGAGACCTAGCCAAGCAACCTTTAGTGTAAGAAAGAGTTCAAGATGCTAGGACGCCACCTCTAGGGTTAGGGTCAGTAAAACAGCTAGGGTTAGACTCTAGGTTAATTAGGGCTTCAAATAAAAGGTACTTTGAAAGAGAGTTTAAGGACAAACAAGCTCAAAAGGTATCTCTTAATTAAGTGCCTTGGGTTAATGGAGTCAATTGAAGTGAACCACGGCTTGGACAACTTAAACTTAAGGACACCAAGAGGGTTAGGGTTCGATGGTGCTGCTATGGCAAGGGCCACCAAATCCTAAACCCTAAGAAGAAAAGACTTGTTTAGGTGTAGTTAAGGCTAGGCCTAAAAGCTTCCTCTTCTTTCCTTAAGATTCCTTTGGCAAACGGGTTAGCTTATAAACACAAATTCATGGCTGAAAAGTGTTGCTAGATACAAGGCTTTTCAAAAACCCTAGAAGTAAACCCCTAGGTGGAAACAAATTAGGCTCAGGACGCCTTCTTTCTTCGTCCCAGTTTCAAACTAACTCAAGATAAGAGGAAGTCTAGTGTAGCTATGGCTAGGCTAAACCTTTCAAATCAAATGGCTATAAGCTTTATCATGGGGACATAGTAATGTAATCTACTTGTGTGTTGGCTCCTCTAGGGTTTCTGCAAGAATTAAGAAAATAACAAAGATAACAATGTATGCAAGATATTAAATCCAACAACCATTCATTCAAGAAGTTTTGATGAAAAAACACTTACAAACTCATGATGAAGCATAATCCATACCCTAGTTAAACCTTCCAATGATAAATAGCACCACATGCCAAAGAATAGTCCTCCAAGAGGTTGCGGCGCTTCACTCTAAAAGAGAAGAAAACCAAGACAAGAGCTAAAGATGATATCTCTCCAAGAGAGTAAAAGCTATGTTCATATGATCAAATAAAGAGGCAACGCCTCTATTTATATGATCATGACCTCTAATTTACAAAAATAGGTCAACAAACAGCCGACAACGCTGACATTAACATTATTCAATAATTTGCCTCTTTACATCCCTAAAATGCGTCAAAATAAGTGTAATAATGGAGACGTCGGGTCCCTTTAAGGGAGACGTTGGCCTCTTAGGGCAAAATCATCATCCAAGAAGCCGCATCGCTAGACCCTAGGCTCCTCGCGAACCTCGCTATGTGTGCCCGTATATCTCAAAGACATCAAGCATTCTAAAACCGCCCAAATAGTCCTCGGTATCCTATCCATCAAGGTCCACGACCCATCTTAGTGGCAATGATCCTATAGGCTAGGGGTCTTTGCCAAACGCCCCGATGAGGGTGTCCTTCTTCTTCTTGTGCAAGGTCGCCACAACCTCATTCCTCGCCTCGGCCGGCCCCAACAACCACCTAATGGGCTCTTCACCCCATGGAGGTCCTAACTAATCATCTCCCATGTGCACCGATCCTCGGCACCTGTCCGTCGGGTATGGACCCGAAACATCAAAAATACGCCCTCCATGGGCTAATCAATCCTAGATATCATAGCAATGTAAATCATATCTCATCATTAAATTTATGAAACATATGCATGAAATCCCTCAACAAATCATCTAAGAGCTCAAAGACATTACACGCACTCCACCATACAAAGCTAAGGAAACCAAAAGGACAACCTATCAGGCTAATACCACCCACGTGAGTTCTGGAAAGCCTCAAAGGATCATTCTGCCATGTGTAATGAGGTGATGTGGTTAGGGATGTCCGGGCCATAAATGGTCATGGCCGGTGTTGTCTCAGGGTGCCTTGTAGGGAGGCTTAGTTAAAAATCATCGGCCATGGATGCATTTTTTCCAAGCCCTTATTGCCTTATCTTTCTTTATTGCTTTTTACTACAAGCTCCTGATCTAAGAGGACATTGCCTTGGCTTGCTGACCAGAGATGACAACGCATTCACTAGTATCTTCTAAATGAGAGGGTTGGCTCGTGATGAGACCCCTTCCAAGTATGCAAACCAAAGGTCAATGCCTCGGGTTTGGGGATCAGATAGTGGCAATGTCATACCGCTAAATACTTATGAACATAATGGGTCGGGCTCGCAGGATGAGACCTCCCATCCTCTTGGTTAGACCTTTGTATTTTATTTATTTACATTTTCTTAGTGGTCCCTTAGTTTCTTATCGAGAGGCTTTTAGTTGCCTTCTCGGGGATCCTCTCATGGCATCTCTAGGTTTTTCCTATGGCTTTTATCTTTTACTACCGCACTGGCCTTTAGCCCTTCTTCCCACAAGACAAGATGTACCTTTGGAAGGTCATCCAATGTACGTATCTAAGGGAGTGGGGTGGATGAGCGGGTATAAGATGAAAAGTGATAAAATGGTGGAATGACGATGCACTCAAACCCCTTTGGTGGCTAACCAAAACCCATGAATACCAACTTGCTAAGTTGCCCCATCAATCACCCTGCAACAATGGTCAAGTGGATTAGTGTAAGATCCAAGGCCATCCCAACGAAAGGAACCTAATGCATATATAAGAAGGTTATAATGATCAACACACACATACCATGATACCTCTGGACCAATTACCTCATGGAGCAAGAGCCCTCGCCAATGCAAGCCCAGGCCGGTAATGATTGAGGCTGGTACTGCTGGCATGACAAAGTCACGGAGAAGAAGAAAAGATACCTGTGGCCATGCTTAAGTCAACTTACCGGGTATTCTCCATGTCTAGGACCATGGGCCTTCGAGACATGATCTCCTAGTTATCCCTAGATATCGGGATAATGGTTTCCATGCCATGTCACGAAAGATCCATGATCCGACCTTCCACCGGAAACGCTCCAAACTTGGCCCTTCTGTTCCATTTGACGACTATAAATTGAGCCATATCCAAGCCTTTGAGAAATCTCGACAATTCATCCTTTGAGAGAAAATACACTCTTGATAAATTTCACTTCATATTGAGTCTGCATCCCTTTGTCCTTGAAAGTCTGAACTCCTTGTTCAACCCCCAAGCTCTTCCTTCTTTGTGATGGAGAACCTCATTGACTCCTTTATATGAGCTTGCCTTTGGTGGAGGATTGAAGTGGTGGAGGCCCAACAGGAGGGACTTAGTTTCTCAGTTCCAATATGTGTCGTTACATAAGTTTGTCACCTATGTACTTCTGCTGATTGTTTTAATAGAAATACTCTTTTCTCGTCCAATTGATATCTTGCAAATATTTGAATTATTATTCCATGGGCATATTTGTCATGTATGTTAAAGGATTATGCTAATCTATATGCTACCAATATATATTATCACCACATGCTCGCGTATCTTGGTTGTTGAGGACAAGTTGCAGGTATAAGGCTTTGGGTCGCGTGCTCAACAGTGGTCTTCTTCGAATGTCCGGACGAGGTAGGCTCTTAGCCTTGTCTTGTTAGCATTTCATTTATACTGCATACTTGGGATTAGAGTTTATTTCTGCATGTCATTCCATCTATTGTGGTTTACCCCTTTCCATAGAGAGATTTTCCTTGTAATAACAGTCTTTGGGTTTCTTAGTTGGCAATTTGAGGGTCCCCGAGATGCTTGGGATCTAGCCTCCCAACCAATCTGGACATTCCCATTGTCCAATGATCAACTTGGGCTCTCTCCACGGTATGTCAGTAAAAGGTTGCCTTGGAAAGACCTTTTTTTAAGGACTTGTGGAATTCAAACACTCAACAATGCATATGTGGAGGACTCTTAACCGTGCTCAAAAGCTTTCTAGTGTGGACAAGGCTATTTTCACAAGTCTTTATCATATGGTTCCAAAGAGTTGTTTAAACTTTATATAAATTGTAGATGTAGGGGAAAGGTCCTATTTGGAGGAATTGGAGATGGCCAAGTGGGAAGCCTATATATATCTATGAGATGAAGGAAATTTACGAGTTGGTGCACCATTCCTTTGACATAGGGCTCCGCCTAGATAAAAGGTGGGGGATTTGAGATCTGTTGGAGAGATGGCTACAACAGTGTCAATCTAGTTGGAAGGATCATACCTCCTTTAAACATAAAATTTAGGGTTTGTTATTGCTTCATCATGGATTTGCTATCAAGAGTAGGTTACACAAAGTTGGTATTATAGTTAAGCATGTGATCCGGATTATTTTCGGAACGAAATGAAAGCAAAGATATTACAATAAAGTGCACATAAATATTACCAGAAACAAAGAAATATAGTAATACATGATTTCTATTAATGAAAAAAATGTATAGAGACTGTAAAAATACAGAGTGAAAGACTCGCTAGAATGGTGGTAGCTTATCTCTGAGAAGAGATGTGACGGCTACGCTCATTCGCAAGAAGATGAGTACAATGAGGCTCTAAAGGCCTTTTTATAATAAACATGAATGCCAAAAACCTAACCCTAGGAGATGAAGCGCCAAAAGTCATGTGGGCCTCGTTGGGGTAAGTTAGTACATCAACTTCTCGGGGACGTAACTTTTGCATACGATCTTCGTTTTAAGTGTGTGATAGCCCGTTGGAAAAGTCTTTTCGAGAACTACGCATTATGCCATCAAAATCTAACTGTATCTACAGTTTGACTGTGGCAAGCCAAGAAAACACTGTTTAGAGCCCCAAAACGGCCCTGGAAGTACAAAAAGATGTACTGACATGAAAACTTCCAAAATAAGCCAGTTGGAATAGGTGGGCAACCACCATTATCCACCTGGATGCTGTGTAGAGCTTCACGACAGCCCCAGAAGTGTAGAACCCACAATTACAAAGAAATGTCTCAATTACAGAGAAATGTGCTGAACTGAAAATTGTCAAGATGAGCCAGTTGGAATTTGGAAACAGGTGGGTGGCCACCAATATCCACCTGGATCAGTCCTCCCCCCTTAGGAAGAAATGTTCTCCATTGCATTGAGTGCCCAAGAAAAAGGGGAAAGCATTTTCTGAATCTGAATCTTGGTGAGTTGCGTGCCTTGCTAGAGAAGTTGTGTTGCTTGGTCTATGGAAGGTTGTCATGAACCTGTTGTTGGCGGGGTTGAATCTGTTCCACCAATTTGTTGTCTCTGGGCTTAACGGAGCATTGTGTAGGCACCATCGTAGGTGAAGAAACAATATCTTCTTTCTCTTTTGCAATCTGCTTCTGCTGGATAGAAGGTGTTGAGGTTGTAGTGCTTGCAGTGGCCTTCTGTGCATCCTTTGAACAGATTGTGAAGAGGCTGAATTTTGCAGTATGAGAGATTACCTTACGACACTGTTTTGGTGGAACAACAGTTGGAGCTACCTATGGTATCCTGTAGAGATGACCCCCCAGAGTAATAATCACACTACGAGGTCGAGACTAATAAACAACATGACATTTCCACATATATGGTTGGCCCAAAACAACATCACAGACATCAAGAGGGGCAACATCACACACTACCTCATCCTTGAAAGGTTGGATGCCATAGGACAAGCGACACTGCTGGCTGACATAGAGATCTCGTCCATGGTGAAGCCACCCGATGTTGTATGGCTACGGGTGTGGTGTTGTTGACAACCCCAACTGTTTGACGACCTCAACTGAGATGAGGTTCTTCTGGATGTCGCTATCAACAATGAAATGCAATGGGGTCCTCTTCACCCACATCTGTGAATGGAAGAGGCGCTCCTCTTCAGGATCTACTGGTTCTTCTGGTTGAATTGTTGCAGTCGCGACAGTAGTAGTGGGGTCTGCGTCGATGATTTGTCTTTTTTCATTATTTTCTGGTTCAGATTCCGAAGCAAGGTTCAGCTCCTTGTCTTTGATCTCGGCCACCAATAACTGTTTCGAGTGACATTCATCGGTGTTGTACCAAGGGCTTTTGTGGAAGTCGCACCACTTCCCAGTGTCATTCTTCGTCTTTCCTTTACCCTTCTTTTCCTTTGTCTTGGATTGGTTGTCAGGAGGCTGTTGGTTAGGGTCGTCTTTATCATGCTTTGGTTGTTGCAGATTTGCAGACCCGAACTCCCATTTGTTCTGGTGCCTAAATTTCTTCTCGATTTTGACAGCATATCGATATGCAGCTCCCAATGATGAGATGTTTAGGAAATCCATTTCGGTTTGGATGTACCTATGCAGAGCCCCATGGAATTTCAGAACCAGATGTCGCTCAGAGTCTTTGATACCCAGCTTGGTGTGCAAGGTATGGAAAGTATTTGTGAACTCTGACACTGTTTGGCTCTTCTCTTACTGCAGTGTGGTCCATCTCATGTACTGGTCTTCATAGTTATCAACAGGGTAATATTGTTCCTTGACCGCATCCACAAAAAAATCCCAAGTGGGTTCGGCCCCATATATTCCAGATTTCTCTGTGGAACTTTTCTCCCAATAAGTTTCCCACCAATGTTTGACATGGGGGAGAGCCTTGAAGAGTGCGAAGGTGATATTTTCCTTGTCGGAAAAATTGTGAACAGAGAAATAACCTTCTAACAAATTTAACCATTTTTCTAAGGCATCTGCATCAATCTGACCTTCAAATACGGGAATATCAAAATTAATTTGTACATTGGAGGGAGAGGTTCCTCTAAAGTGGCCACTTGATGAATATGCACCTGTCGCTATCGGCAGGCGTTGAAGGATGTGGGAAAAATTCTCCACCATTTCGTCTCTCTATCGCGCGAGAGCTTGCTCAAGCAACAAGTTAATAGAATCTTCTGCTCCATCGTTTTTATTTTCTTCCGCCGTGGAGGGTTTCTTGGGCGTGCGAGAGAGATTGTCCTCAAGAGAGACAAGCTCGAGACCCAACTTGCTATACTCGGACCTTGTTGGGGACATGCATTGAAAAACAATCAAGAGCAGCCTTCTCTAATACCACTGATTCGGATTATTTTCGGAACAAAATGAAAGCAGAGATATTACAATGAAGTGCACATAAATATTACCAGAAACAGACAAATAAAGTAATACATGATTTCTATTAATAAAATAAATGTACAAAGACTGTAAAAATACAGAGTGAAAGACTCGCTAGAATGGTGGTAGCTTATCTCTGAGAAGAGATGTGACGGCTACACTCATTCGCAAGAAGATGAGTACAATGAGGCTCTGAATACCTTCTTATAATAAACATGAATGCCAAAACCCTAGACATCCAAAAACCTAACCCTAGGAGATGAAGCGCCAAAAGTCATGTGGGACCCGTTGGGGTAAGTTAGTACATCAACTCCCCGGAATCGTAACTTTTGCATACGATCTCCGTTTTAGGCGTGTGATAGCCCGTTGGACAGGGCTTTTCGAGAACTACACATTATGTCATGAAATGTTGACTCTGTCTACAATTTGACTGTGGAAATCCAAGAAAACATTGTTTAGGGCCCCAAAACGGCCCTGGAAATACAAAAAGATGTACTGACATAAAAAAATTCAAAATAAGCCAGTTGAAATAGGTGGGCAGCCACCATTATCCACCTGGATGCTATGTAGGGCTTCAGGACTGCACTAGAAGTGCAAAACCCACAATTACAAAGAAATGTCCCCATTACAGAGAAACGTGTTGAACTGAAAACTGTTAAGATGAGCCAGTTGGAATTTGGAACAGGTGGGTGGTCACCAATATCCACTTGGATCAGCATGTGTAGTGTGTGGTAAGGAGGAGATAGTGCAACATGTTTTTTGGAAATGTCGGTCTACCAAATTTTTTTGGTCATGGTTTTAGGCTAAATTTCGGTCCGAGTTTGTAGCATCACTCTCTTGAAAGGGGCCCCTCTTGGTGGACACTTGGTTGGTCAAGAACAACTGCAAATTACTTTGGCTTTCAGTTCATTTGGTTGAAAATGGTTTTTACTAGAAGCATCATTGTAGTGTTAATTTAAATGAGGTTCCTCATCCCCTTTCTAAGCAAGAGTTGGCTCTACTCCTGTGAATTCATTGGCATGGTTTCTCTCATGATGTTGAGTTCCTTCATCTGGAGGTTTGAGCTCATATGATTGCTTTTGTAGCTTTAGTGAGTAGTTCCTTGGTTCTCATGTTATCTGTATGATGTAACTATCTTGAATTCTGTTGTACTTAGTTGTTTTTTGAGGTAATATATGAAGCATTTTTCAAAAAACAAAAACAAAAGGTAACTTTCCTAGAAGACAATAAAAAAGGGAATAGAGGAATCTTCCAAACATCCTTTATCTTCGAATGCATGATATTAATGAAAATGATAAATTGCACACGGTAGCCTTACATCTTAAAGGACTCGAAAAAAGAACTATGGAATGGTGTAGAAATCATTGAAGTCGTCAAAACCTATAACCCCCTAAAAAATTGGCATTGTCTCAAAACTTCCATGATAAAGAGATTTTCACAACCCTACAAAGCACAACCATTCAACCAATGGAAAATCCCTATGTAAACTAGAAATCCCGAAGGATGTGGTATAAATTTCAAATTGGAAACTAGTTACAGAAATGTCCAAAAGGCCAATGGAATACCAAGCACTCCAATTCATAAATAGACTGAAACCACATTTTAAAGACTTGGTAGATAAAGTAAAACTTGAGACAATATAAAAAACCTTCAATCTTGCAATAGAAGAGGAAGGCTCAAAAGAATTGAACAATCAATAATTCAATAAAGATAAATACTCCAAGTCTATCAATATAAGAGCAAATTTCAACACAAAAACCAACAAAATCCAACCTCATTGGGGACAATGAGCTTCCCACAGTGAGAAGAGATGTTATAATACCTGCTATCACATGAAATTGTCCTCTGAAGAAGCTGCCACAATCTTCTTCAAGGGATCCAAGTGGACAGTTTAGCGAAGGTACCTCTGTCACCGACACAATACTTCTCACTTCAAAATTAGTGCTTGTTGATTCTAGAGGGTATCCCTATGAAATTCTTCAGATATATTGATGTAGCTCTTTTAAAATAATAAAAGGTTTTAATACTATTTTCTGATTAACTCATGTATGATTGGTCGGTGGCTTCCCTTGGCCAATGAAGTCAAAATGCTTAAGAACAAGGTTTTGGAGAAGAACAGAAAGAAAAACAGAGGAAATTAACAGGGCATCAATGATGAAGAATGCGGCCAAAGAATTGATTTCAGATTTGATGATAATGCTAAATGAAGGAAATCACATTTCACACATAAAGATTGCAAGAGACAAGCAACCAAAATAAATCATCAATTTTATGTTTCAGAGCTGCTTGAACATAAGCATGGTCTGAGAATTCAATTTCTAATCATTTTGAGTTACAAAGTGCAAGGAATCTCTGGGATCTGACAAGAACCACTACATCAACTCCTATTCACCTTGAAAACTTTGTGGAGATAGACATAACCTGCATCAGAAGCAGAGGATGAATTGAGTCAAGGAGTCTCACTGATTGCAGCGTTACAAACCAGTACTGAAATGAAGAGAGAAAGACAGAAGAGGATGGGGAACCAAGAACACAAAAATTGGCACTTCAACTGTTGCAACAAATGAAAAGAACTAATACCAAGAGGATCCAGAGAGATCCTTCTTCAATCGCTGAGCTTGTCTTTATAATTTTCCTCCAGAAAAGGTAGCCTATTCTAAAAATAGTTGCAGATAAAATTCAAGAGAAAAGCAAGATGCCTTTTTTAAAAATAATCAACAGTATGTCTTCAGAAACAATGCCCTACTTTGAACAGCAACACCTTCATACTAAAAATAACAGTGGTGTATTCAAGACAAAGAACAGTGCCCAATCAGCAGTGAACTCCCCTAAACACTGCAACAGATTCACTTAAATAGCAACATACTATTTCTCCACTAAAAACATTTCCCTCTTGATTAGAATAATGGCTGCACTCATCGTCACAAAACAGCAGCAGATACATGATAAAGGAGGTGCCCTTGTCCACCTGTTGATTCATTAAATTTAGCACAAAAGACAAGGCTAAATTCAGCATAAGAGGCAGTGCCCTTACTTTCCAAGTACAAGCATATTCCAAGTTAAGAAAAGACAGCACATATCTTTTTAGTCCTAATCATGCGCCAACTTAAAATAAATAAGCTTTCCCTCCATAAAATCAGCAACTCCCATGCAGAAAACAGTGCCCTCCTTATCTCAAACAGCAGTATATTTAACCAAAATAACAACAGCTCTATCTTATCCTCCAAACAAGCAAACCTAGTTGCCAAATCTAGGACTAAACTCTTCCTCATGTAAGCACTGAACCTGTGGCTAAAATGGAAGCACTAAATTTAGAATCTACTAAGTGCCATGCTTCATATGTATCACCATATTGAAGGCACTGGGTTAAGGCTCATCCTCATGCAAGCAGCAGCAATAAGTGCGTTGATCTGAGAATTGTTAAGGGGTCACTCTATCATTGATGTTCTACTTGCAATCAGACTCCTATTCCTTTCATGCCAAGAGACAAGACACTAGATTCCAAGTCAGTTTTTCATGCCTCCCAAAGCACTGCAGAAATTTACATGGTGAGCTAACTCCTTGCTAAAAGACTCACACCAGTTCTGATAGAACCATCTTCAACTAAGATAGTGTATGATTGGTGCTTGTATCTAGCAAAGAGCATCCCTATTCTTCCATCCAACAAAGAGATTAGAGAACTCGGGATATTCTAACTGAGGTAGTATATGTTTATGGGAAGCATATTCAACAACATGACAGCAACCATATACCCATAATGCATATACTACCAGAAAATCAATGAATGCTGCAATTCTGGAGAGAACTACATCGTTTGAGTCTTCATAATGCTATAGACTAAGTTACTTCTTTTGTGTGTTTGGTTTTCTGTGCAAGTCTTCCTTCCCATATTCACACCCTTCTCAAGATCAACGTATATAGTTTGAATCTAATTACATATCATATCAGATTTAAAAACCAATTTCTCCATTTCATAAGACTGCCCTGCTTCATTACCACTTAGAAGTGACTTACCTTTTTCTTTGTTTTGACAATGGAAGCAATGTAACTACTGTTAAATTTGCCAGCATCGA
>SNQJ01S0008142.1:5048-38661 GCA_010110895.2 Picea sitchensis
AAAATAGTGTAATCTAAATTATGAATTGGTAAAGTAAATGCAAGCTAATGCTTTGCTTGAATACTCTATTGGATTCCTTCCTTAAGCAATTTAGTTCATAGCGTTCATTCCCTTCTTTTGTGAGAAGAAAAGGAAACTATAGGGTTATTGGTTGGTTACTATAGGACTGATCAGCATAGGGAGTTTGATAGTTAATGAGGACATGTCATAGGTTCAACAACCTCTTCATCATCATGCATCATAGGCTAAATATAGGAACATATTTAAGCGATGCATATCTACACTTATCTAAGGAAATTGGTAATGAGGTAATTATAAAACTAATTTTGCTAAATAGAGGCACAAAATTAGAAATAAATGAGATGCTGAATCTTAGTCCCTTATATTCTATCTATTCATCCACTAGGCTAGTGATCTACACTCTTAAATCCCAAGTCCAGAAACAGGGGATAAAATAGGTTGTTTTCAATATTAACTTAGATAAAATAGATATTTCAGTAAGATCATTCAATCAATAGATAACAACTTAAATTTTAGATCCAAAAAATGTAAAGCAAGATGTTGAACACCATAATTATAAAGTTGCAATTGTTGTAATCAAGAAGGGGAATTATAGAATTGAAACAATTGTAGGAACTTATAATCAAGAAAATGAATAAAGGTTGTTGAAAACATTATTATAACACAACTACATGAAATTGTAATCTAGTGTAGAATTAAAAGTGTTATAGCTAAAGGGGTTCCTCGCACTCCCTTGAGTAGGACCTACTCAAGGTTATCATAGGAACCCTTAAGGAAATCACCAAATACTAATATCTCAAAAAACAATCTTCTTTATTCAAAAACGCAAAATCATAACAACAAAAGTATCTACAATTTGAATGCACTCTATATAAGTTGTTTATGCCAAGAATAACTAAATTCCCTTCTTCATCCTATTCTCACTTTTAATGAAAATCTCTAACTAGATATTCAATCAATCCTTGATCAAAGCACGATTGTCTCTTTGATTCCTAAATTTAAGCAACCTTGTTTCAAGGGACTTGTTTTCTCTCTCCTACAGTTTGAATGCCTCCAACCATAAATCGAATGAGGATCATGGTTTTTTGGTTGTTTTAAGTGCTTGAGTCCCTTGGATATTTGAGAGGGAACGTGATCCCACTTTTCTCTCACATGGAGATGATTTCTCATTGATGGAGATTAGCCCACAAAGTTACTAAATATTTGACCTACTTGCTTCAACATCAATCCATAGTCTCAAAGATGTATAATCTCATAAAAAATGTCATAATTAGACTAAACCATGTCACATAAACTCTTAGAACTCAAGCATTCATAAAAGTCAAACATGCATAACCCAAATGTCGCATATCTATCATAATCTAGATTTTTATGTAGAATTTAGTCTCTTAAGGCACAAAATAAATCACATGGCTATAAGATGGGTCTTGAACTCCTACTAGCTAGTGGCCCACCA
The DNA here is from genome assembly GCA_010110895.2 of Picea sitchensis. NCBI lineage: Eukaryota > Viridiplantae > Streptophyta > Pinopsida > Pinales > Pinaceae > Picea > Picea sitchensis. Next base: position 6,526 of record SNQJ01S0008142.1, read on the forward strand.
ATGATCCAACCAAAGAAGAACCAAAGTATGCCTCAAGGAAGGATTATGAAAGAATAGTGGAATACATGGAGCCCATGCCCAACATAATTAATTGTTAATTATCTTTTTTGTTTTTTCTTTTTCTTATATATAGCTGAAATTATTCATTCACCAATTCAAATATATTATATTCAACCATAAATCGAATTAGGATCATGGTTTTTTGGTTGTTTTAAGTGCTTGACTCCCTTGGAGATTTGAGAGGGAACGTGATCCCACTTTTCTCTCACACAGAGATGACTGCTCATTGATGGAGATTAGCCCATAAAGTTGCTAAAGATTTGACCTACTTTCTTCAACATCAATCCATAGTCTCAAAGATGTATAATCTCATAAAAAAATGTCATAATTAGACTAAACCATGTCACATAAACTCTTAGAACTCAAGCATTCATAAAAGTCAAACATGCATAACCCAAATGTCGCATATGTATCATAATCTTTAGATTTTTATGTAGGATTTAGTCTCTTAAGGCACAAAATAAATCACATGGCTATAAGATGGGTCTTGAACTCCTACTAGCTAGTGGCCCATGAATGAGCCAACCAAAGAAGAACCAAAGTATGCCCCGAGGAAGTATTTTGAAATAATAGTGGAATATGTGGAGCCCATGCCCAACATAATTAATTGTTAATTATCTTTTTTGTTTTTGTTTTTCTTATATATAGCTGAAATTGTTCATTCACCAATTCAAATATATTATATTCTTCTAGACTAATGATGACGAGGGTGATTCGAAAAAATTAAAAGGTATTAACAATTGTTTAACTTAAATATTTTTTATTACATCTTCAAATATTAGCAATTTTTTTATTTTATTGAATTCATGTTATTTTACTATGTTTTTATAGAGTAATGATGGGGAGGGTTCAAAAGATGAGGAGGGAGATAAAAACAATTCAATCAAATTTTAATGTCAAATTCATTTCATTTCCTTATATGTCTACATATGTTTTCATGCAATGTTTTATAGAAAGTTGACTATCCTTGGTGTGGCAATGTACCACTTGTTTGCAGGTAGAAAACAATAGATGGTTATTTTATAATTTAATTAAAAATATCATCATCGTGTTTATACATACATATTTTTTGTGCTTCCATGGTGTGAATTTGATTGAATGTTAGTGCAATAAAATTAAATAAATGTGTTTATGGATACATAGATTTTGTCTAGTCATGGTGTGAAAGTGACATAATGTTAGTGGGGTACTTTGTTTATATATACATGGGTTTTTCTCTCACAATAAGTACGTTGTAAAATAGACTTACACTAGTCATCATTATGACCAATATTTAAATATTATAAAAGTATTAATTACAATGTATATAAAGAAAAAAAGTGTATATTGCATAAGTGAATATACATATTTCTGTCCTTTTAAGTACTACTCAGTTTTCTTCATTAAGTTCTGAACAAAACATAATGTTCCTCTCCTCAATATACTTCTTTACCATCTCACATAAATTCCTAGGATATCACCATACTTCCTAGCTATACCGATAGAAACGATTTTATCATACTCTGGATACACCATTCAATTTCATTACAATTTTTGAAAAAAAAGGAATTTAAAACCCAGAAAAAATAATAATAATAAAATAAATAAATAAAATAAAAAATAAATAAAATATTAAAGTTGAAAAGACATCTCCTTGAAAATTTGTCCCTCAAAAAAATCTAGCGAGATGAAGGAACCCAAATCCAAATCCAACGCTTCCTTCGACAGATCATCCACCATAGTGTTGAGCTCCCTGTAAATATGAAAAAAAAACAAGACAATTCCAACTCAGAGAGGAAGGATAGGTTTTGAGACAACTAAGGTTAAAGTCTTACCACATGAATCTGCACTTTGTTGTTTTCTCAGTCGATTGCTACCTTGGAATCATCTAAAACTTGATTTTTTGAAGGTTTAATAAATTAACCATAAAAATCAATTCCCACATAGCAGTGAATTCGTATTTCATGTTTGATTTTTTGTTGGGTGTATATATAACCTTAAATAATTTGCCACCATAGATATGAAAAATTACCCCTACACCACAATGGGGTGGATGCCCCTGGCTAGCCCCATCAAAAAATCCCCAAGGGATTCCTTCTAATAAACTTGGCATTATAGGTTTTCTTTGCTTGTGAGACTTTTTCTCCCACTTTAATTCGTTGGTGAGATTAAAAATGAGCTCGACCACCACCTCAAAAGGTATTTTTTTTTTGAAAAATGCTTAAATTACATTCCCACCATATGAAATAAACAAAGAAACATGGAATGGATCCAACATCCTCTACAGACGGTTCCTCCTTCTAGAAGAAGAGCCACTCTTACAAACTGCTACTGAGGGACTGAGAACTAACTTTATAATGAGAGGAGACAATGTCCCAAACCTACTGAGCATACAAACAATGGACGAACAACTTAGGGGGTGATTTTTCATCTTTTTTGCAAAGAGAGCATTTTTGGGGAACAACCCAACCTCGTTTGAGACCGATATCCCAAGTTAGGATTTTTTTTTGTATTTCCAATGAAATAACAATCTTCATCTTTAGTAGGGCATGCATGCTCCAAATTGTTGGCCACCACCACTTTTTTTCCCCCAAAACAAATTCTTCTGCCAAAGGTTTATAACAAAGATTTGTTGTATATTTTTTAGACTACACATTCTTCAACCAACACAAGGAGTCGACATCCTCTTCCTTGAGGAAAATAAATTTTGATATTATTTTACCCACATAACATTTCCATTCCTCTTCTATATCCCCTTCTATGCCCCACTCTTTTGTTGATTTCCATTTTCTTCACCCTGTTAGATCTCATCCCAGATTCTTTTTTTCCCATAAAGAGAATATAGCATTATTGTGAAGGACTGACTCTAGATCAACAAATAATTTTGAAGGCATTTTCTACACCATCCCACATATCCTCACTAATTCACATGCTTTTTCCATTTCTTATTTTCCACATTTTCCATTCATTGATGAGTGGAAAAGCATAAACCAATGCTTTCCATACAATAGAGATATTTGACACAGTCTTCCTTGGCATGTGAAACCCTTCTACAATCATCATTCTAGGAAAATATTTTGAGGACATCACCTTGCCCCAAAGCATTGTGTTGTTGATAATCCTCCAAGGGATCTTTGCTACTAAAGCCTTGTTAAGCCAGATTTTTTTTTTTATCCCCCATCTCCTTTGACATTGCAATGCATGTCCACTTGACGAGGGGAATACCATCAACTTCCCTTTTACTATACCAAAAAAATGGGAAACAAGATTTTATTATTTTTTATAAAATTCCTTTGGGAATTTTTCCGATGGATTCCCAAAACACTAGGATGTTGTTGAGCATCGAATTAAGAAGAAAAATACAACCTCCTCTCAACAACCATCAATGTACCCACAGTGATATTCTCACTTGAAATTTTTTGAACTACATCTAATTTTCAGTCATGTAAGCACTTGGTTTCAATTCAAAACCAATATATTTTAGCCCAACTTCAATACTTTTACGAGAAAAGGGAAGAATATTGTCCAACTGGACTAGAACATCTTCTTGTAGAGAACTAACTAACAAATTTGACTTATACATGCTTATTTTCATCCTAGTGGGTGAACAAAATAGATCCAAAATATCTGTAAGATCTTGGAATTCATGTACAAAGCCTACACCAAAGAGTAGAACATCATCAATGAAAAGAAAATGTGTTAGAAATTCTTCTGGAGAGACTTTGATTCCTTTCAAAATCCCACTCCTCCTAACATTTGCAATTAACTTTCTTAAACCCTCTGCAACAATGAGAAAAAGGAACAGAGACACGAGACATCCTTGTCGCAGACTACTCGAAGAGATAAAGAACAAGGATGGGGAACCATTTATAAGGACATCAAAATATGTCGATTCGATACACCCCATTATCCAATTGACAATATCCAGGTTCATTCCCATCTGGATCAGTGCAAGTCTTAAAAACACCCAAATAACTTTGTCGTAGGCTTTTGAAATATCTAATTTCAAGACAATAGATGAATTGTTTTTGGATTTGAAAGTGTGCAAACCTTCTTGTGCCAACGCCACTGCATCATGAATTTGTATTTTATAGAGGAAACTAAATTTCTCCTCAAATATTAAATCACTAAGGATGGGTTTGAATATGTTCACTATAATCTTGGAAATAAGTTTGTAAATCAAATTACAACATGAAATAGGTTTGAATTCCTTGAAGGAGACAACATCTTTTTTCATTGGAATTAAAGAAAGAAAAGTTGCATTGAAAGAATGAATAATTTTTCCTGTTCTTTGTGATTCTAGAACCACCTTCAATAAATCATATTTTATCAAATCATAGAAACCAAGATAAAATTAAACAGTTAGACCATCGGGGTAGGACTCTTTCTCTTTTGGAAGTACTTTAGGGTAGTGAAAACTTCCCCCTCTAAACTCATCCTAAAGGGATTCATTCATATCCTCAGTGAATGATATAGGGAAAAGCTTAATGACCTTTAGGATTTCCTTTATAGGACAACCCATCGGTTCCTTAAAGAGACTTGAGAAAAAGGCTTTCCCAACATATGCAATTTCACCAAAGGAGGAAACCCTTTGGCCCCCTTGATCATTGATTTCCAAAATTGAGTTCAAACTATTACAATAGTCCGCATACCTGTGGAAAAAATTGGTATTTTTCTCTCCCTCCTATAGCCAAATCACTCTCCTATTGAGGCACCACTTGGATTCCTCAAGGACCAATAAATCATGTTTATTTTTCATCAATTCAGTTAGTTCAAATTCTTATTCTAAGAGGGAGCCAACCGACCTTTCAACAAGCAATACTTCTAAATTAGATTCGATCTCATGGAGAAGGGAGTGATATTTCTTATTGAAATCCTGGGACCAAGTATTGCGCCATTGAATTGTCATCATTTTTACAATATCTTTCCCTATTTTTAATCCCTTCTTGCTTACCCATAACCTTGTATTAATGCCTATTGATCCATTTTAATGCTTATATGCGGGATTTAAAACCAAGGTTTTTTCCATTCCATTTCTTTAGTATTTCATATGAATTATTGTTAATTATTAGATAAATAAGATATCTTTCAATTGTCTTTGAAAGATGGTTGAGTTTGTTGATTGTTGCAAAAATAGTTGTTGTTTGTCTCTACTCCTGCTACAAGTGAAGATCCACGATGCGGGTACTTGAGATTTCTTGTATAAGGCTTTATTGAGTCTAAATATGTTTTTCCTCAAAATATCTTAACAATCCAGATCATATTTTTTGATAAATTAAGTTTTCACGATTTATTGTTACTCCTGTAGTAACAATATTGTTGAAACCCCATGTACAGATTTGCAAATCCACGAAAATCCATCTTCAACCATCAAAATATGCCATGGTTTGGATCATCAACAACCATTTTGGATATGCAAATAATCTTGGAATCATTGATAAGATTAGTTTAATTAGTTTTGAAAAGATCTTGGAGTTATTCATTAATTGATAATTGTTAGTTGGAAACTATTTATCATTTAGGAAATCGTTGTAACCACTATGGATTTATTTAATCCATAAGTGGGTTTATTTAGATATTTGTTATTTCTAGTTTCCATTGAATTTATGTATAAAATGGAGCACTCTCTCCATTTTTGGGGGAGAGGAATCTTAGAGAAATGTATGAATGACAATGGAATAATTTATTGAATTTTTATTTTAATTGTAGTTTTATAATTTCCGTAGTGTGTGATTTAATTAATTAAATTGATTGGTTTTCTTTGCATATTTGTAATAGATAGATTTATTTTGATTAACTTAATTAAATCAATTAATTTATGTTGATACAAAATAATATCACCACTTTGTTCTATGGAGGTAGGGCCCACTCCAGTAGAACAGAGTGTCGTGTAGCTTAGATGGCTTCTTTGATTTCTTGTTGCATAATTTAATTATGTATTCACACATGATTTATTTTAATTAATTTTGTGACTAGTTTATTGATTCAATTTGTTCATGTGACTAGATTACTTATGTGAGGTTGTGTTTATATTATGAAATTAAGGATTCATGTCATATTTGATTTATGTATTTGTTTCTAATAAATGCATTTCAGATTGAGTTGCATTGTTTTATGTCATTGAATAACTGTGCTTAACACGATGACTATATTTGTTGGTCTAGGTACTAGCAGTGATCATCTTGGAAAGGATTAAATTAGATTACTTTTATTTCCTATAATTAGTTAGAATTCCCTTTCCTGTTAGGGTGGTTTTCAATTCCTGCAAGTGTGATATTTTCTTTCTGCAAATTGTGCTATTTCAATTCTGCAAGAATAATTTAGGATTTCAATTATGCAATTAGTCTTACTGCACATAGTTGGGGTTTCTTTGAGAAAAAAATGAGTCATACTCCTAATACCTGTAGCCCGTGAGTTTTTTTTCAAGCAAGTGTGTGTTCCTAGAATCAGATTGTTGGGGTTGCTTTAGGATACAATTGATTCATACTCCTGATACATGCAGCTGGCGTGTTTCAATTTCTAGCATGTTTGTTTCCTTTTTGGAATGTGTGAATTTATTTCTTTCAAATCACTTTATCACCTTAACAAGTTAGTGAAATGTTCATTCTCTCCCTGTGAAGGTCATTCATTGACACTTTGACTACAATACATAGAAATAATAGTTGTTCCCACATATATAATGCGGGATAGTTTGCAAGTCCCATACCAACCCTAGATTGATAATTAAATGCATAGTCTTTTAGTTGTCTTTCTAGGAAATTAGAAAGGTGATTAAAAAGACCCAACACCAAGTTTTGGAGACTTTATTGACTTATGAAAGGTTATCTACAAATTGTTGCATATAAGAGCGCTCCACGTCCTCTTCCAAATGCACCCACGAATATTTGACCAGGCTTCTATAATCCTCTTCCAGAAGCTATGCCTGATTTAATTTCAGTGAGGAAGGAAGCTTGGAACCTCTTTTTTCTATATTCAACAGAATGAGAATATGGTTAGATATACCACCCATTTCCACCCACAACTTGAAATTCCAAGGCTTCGCGAGTAAATTCTCTAATATAAGGAATCTATCCAATCTTTTTATAACCAAATATTCTTCTTTTCCACCATTCCACTAGGTTTGGGACAATTTTGAAGGCTCTAGATCTATTATGTGGTTCCTTTCAATCCAATGAGTAAAAAAACCTTCTGAAGGGTCTCTCCGAGGATGCTTACCCCCTACCTCCCTAACCGAAAGACTAAAATTTAGATCCCCTCCAAGAATGACATTGGAGGCATATGCAATGTATGATAGTTCATAAGTCCCATACTAGCCAACCCCAAATTGATAATTAAATGCATAGTATTTTAGTTGTCTTTCTAAKAAATTAGAAAGGTGATTAAAAATACCCTACACCAAGATTTGGAGACCTTATTGACTTTTGAAATGTTATCTCCAAATTGTTGCATATAAGAGTGCTCCATGTCCTCTTCCAAATGCACGCATGAATATTCGACCAAGATTCTAKAATTCTCTTCCAGAAGCTAGGCTTGATTGAATTTCAGTGAGGAAAGATGCTTAGAACCTTTTTTTGTCTATATTCAACATAATGGGAATATGGTCAGATATACCAACAATGCCACCCACAACTTAAAATTCCAAGGCTTCGCCAATAAATCCTCTAATATAAGGAATCTATCCAAACTTTTTATAACCAAATATTCTTGTTTTCCACCATTCCACCAGGTTTGGGACAATTTAGAAGGCTCTGGATCTATTATGTGGTTCCTTTCAATCGAATGAGTTAAAAAATATTTTGAAAGGTCTCTCCAAGGATTCTTACCCCATACCTCCTTGACCGACAGAGTAAAATTTAGATCCCCTCCAAGAATGACATTGGAGGGAGAAAGGATACATGATGCACTCAATCCCTCCCAAAAATGATAGTTATCAACATATGGTCCATACACATTTACACACATGAAAGAAGAATTTAGAAAACAAACCTCCATATCAACCACAATACTAGACGGTAACGACGAGGAGGAAAAAAACATGTATCGAGGACTCTAAGTAGAGAGTAAGCCCCTAGACAGGCCTATCGATTTGACTGTGCAGAAGGACCAATATCTTAACCATGAATTGATGGATTCCATGGCATTATCACCCACACACATTGTTTCTTGAATAATAATAAAGTCAGGTGCACAATCCTCCACGAACCTTTTGAGGGATTGAATTTTTGGAGCACTCCCAACCCCATCCACATTGAAAGAGAGAACTATCATTGGGCACCCTTTACCTGGGCTTTCCCCACTCTAAGGGCCCGTATGATAGTTGATTGTTTTTCATATTTTATTTCCTTCTTAGCCTAAATTTGGGATAATGAGATATGGGATTTTATTCCTACTTAAGCGCTCGAGACCTTATCAAATGCCAAACCCCACAAAACAACTTTTGTATGACCCAAATTTACCTTCGAGTGCAAAGGGTAGTCATATTTTAGCAAAGGATTAGAAAAAATATTGTTTGCGGAATCTTTTGAGGGGGATGAGGAGATTGAGGAGAAAATGGCATCCAAAGGGTTAGACCCAGGATAGAGAATGGAGTTTGAAAGAGTCAACACACGATGAGGGATTAAAGTTGCCAAATAGTGGAGCACTTTCCCCACCACAGAAGAGATTATAAAGGAAGAAGACAAGTCCCCCACCACGATAGATTCTTGGGAATGACACGGGTCATTCAAGAGAGATACAAAATCAACATGTGAAAGGGACTGAGGAGAAGATTCCCGGATTTTAAACTTACCAAAAAGCACTTCTGGAATATCTGAAGAGTAAGGGACACCTAGGTCCATCAATCAGTTGACCTTGGGACTGGACCATGCCTATGAAGGCCCATCTGCCACCTTTTCACCACCACACTCCTCTGACATGGGCTTCCACTTCCACATCTTTTTGAATGGGGGGAACTGAGACGAAGGCCTATAGCATTGAGTCTCCAAGTGCCCAAATTCGTGACAACCGAAAAAACAAAAAATAACCCTCCATTAATCATTCCATCCATGAAAAACCACCACACACAAGTTCAATTTCATTGAGAAAACCCTCCCTCAAATCAACCTCTAAATGTACCTAGGCCCAATGCCTGTCTATTTTAGTGTCCTAATCGGGTTCACTACTGACAAAATTTCTTATTTTGTTCCCTATGGAGATGAGCACCACCTCATTCCAAAACACCAGTGGAATATTTGAAAGAATTTCCCATACCTTTGCAAGTGAAAGTGGATCTATGGATGGATCAAATTTTATATCTCATTCCTTCAACACTAATCCTGACGGACCCCAATTCCATGCACGGATAAATAATTCCACCAAATATTTCTTCATTCTAAACTTGACACAAATCCATCCATGAGATAAAGTGTGGTATTCTAGGCGATATACTAGGACACCTAACCAATTTGAATCTAAGGAGACCTTCAGAGATGGGGGACTAACAATTTTACCACTAAACCTACCAACCACCATTTGACCCAACAAATCTAGGATCATGTTGATATCCACATCTTTACCTACCACCATTTTTCTCCTCTCTCTAGGATCATGTTGATATCCACATCTTTACCTACCACCATTTTTCTCCTCTCTCGCTTGACTTTCCAATATTTTATTTTAGGTTTTGAACTCATAGATGGGGAAATTCACTTAGGCACCTCGTAGGAAGTCTCCTTCATAGCACACATAGGATCCTCAATCGAAGATGATCCACCAAAATGTAGATGTGGATAATGAGACTTAGAAAAGCCACCACCTAACCCTTAAGGGAATGTCCCTACATGTCTGATGTAAAGGCCAACATAATTCCCCAACTGCACCCCTCCTCTCGAATTTGGTGAAAATTGTGCTTGGAAGACTCAAACACTAGATCTAATCCCCCCTAGTCGATCACATGACTCCCAACCATCCTTGGACTCTACCCTCTTGAGCTACCGCTGCCTGAAAAAATCTTCATTGGAATAAAATATCTCCTTTGTACCCAATCCATCGTCTTCATAATCCACTACATCGTCCACCATATGGAATTCCTTCAACTAAGTAAATAATGACTTGTCTAGACCTAATCGAGTCAGGTATTGTACCTCACCTATTAGCCTCGATCACCATGAATACACTATGATCACCATTAAAACCCAACTCCATGTTGTCACCCTTCAAACTCATATTTTTATGTGCCCATTACAAATCCGTGAGTCAAGCTGTGGTTTCACACCACAATATTAGTAATTGTATTATATATATATATATGAGTATATATATATATATATATATATATATATATATATATTAAATTAATCAAAACAACAAAAGCATTAATAATACAATTTTAATGCTAAAACAATGTAATTGTGACACTAAAATGACATAATGAGAATGGCTTCTACACAGTTGACAAACACCACCCTTAATCATCTCAACAAACAATAGCATTAGTAATAGCACAGAAGTGACATATGACACAAAATGATTTCCATACAACATAATAATGACACTAAATAGCTTTTATATATATATAATCAAGTAATCAATAATAATTAAATTAATTAAAATAACAAAATCATTAATAATACAATTTTGATACTAAAACAATGGAATTGTGACATTAAAATGACATAACTACTATGTTAATATGACAGAAATGATTTCCATACAACGTAATAATGACACTAAATAGCTAGTAATGTCACAAAATTCACACTAAAATGATGCATAAATGGATAATACGATGCTAGGAAGATGGCACTAGATACATATTCAAATCTATTTTTACAAAAATATTCCAAAATTCATAAAATATTTACGAATGGTGCTATCAAATCTCTTCTCAAACAAAAAATCTCATTAATAAACACAGTTGGGTTTGATTATACCCACAACATTCAAGCTTTTAAATAAATTACATTCAAGATAATCAAGTAGGGTAGCGTTCTTACCCATGCAACAACGTGTTCACAAAATTTTCAACAAAGCATTCAAACACATCATTGGGTTACATTCCACCCATTTCCATGGGTTTTAATTAGCTAGTGCACAAAAGAATACAAACACCAAAGCTAATCTATACTTTTCTATGCAATTAAAAGAAGGGCTAAACATATCTACAACCAATATTTATTCTTGGTTTTTACACAATCATATCCACAAAGTGATTAAAATCAGTAAATTATGGCATAGAGCTTTACCTAAGGAAATCCAAACCTTTAACAACTTGTACATAATTAAATTCATAAGAATATTTTTCTCTTCTTTTTAGCTTTACATTCACATACATTACAATGCAATTTTATCTACCTTTTCCTACATCCAAACTTTTCATCTAGAAATAAAATAAAATAAAATTGATAGCCAAAAACAATTAGTTAAACACGCTACGAAATACAACCATGTTCCTACAACACACAATCACAATTATTCCATAAGACTGATAGCAAAAAACAATTAGTTAAACATACTACGAAATGCAACCATATTCCTACAACACACAATTATTTCATAAGACTTCACAATTGCACATAGAATTTTTGATAGAATCTATTCATACTAAAACTAAGTTAGCATTTCATTTATATGCCTTCAAATCATATTCCACCCAAAAACCATGTGCTACAACTCCAAATTCTCCATGACAATTACACGATTTAAAAAGAAAAAATTGCAATTGCTCATTCAAAAGAATTACTAAACATAATTTTATATGATTGAAGAGAGAATTCCAATAACAAAGTTGAATGTCCAAACCTTCACTCTTACCCATAAATATTGGGCCAATCGCTTTCCACTTTTACCATATCAATGGAATCCTTATTTACCCAAGACCCTTAAGTTGTGTGGGATGACAATTAAGAACATAAACAATGATATATCAATAGGATATGCACCAATGGTGAAGTCTCCATAGATTGGACATGGCATGCATGTTAAACATTTCTACCAAGGTGATTTGTAACAACAATAATGATCAGCTTCATTCACCATATTTAGCTTACTTTCATTCATTCTAGTAGCATCATTGGCATGATTTTGGGGTACATCAAACGTGTTCCCCAAACCCATGGGTATCATTCTTATTTATAGGATTCACGAGGTTTGATGCCTCACCCGATGCAAATTACCATATTTATTTAATTTTCACATTCTTCAATATGCATCCACCTCATTGCCATTCGCTAAATTTTCATTTTTATTACATGATGATTATTCATCCCCATCTAGGTGTCACCCTATGGATTTTTGTCTTTTATTTTTTAATTAAAAATTCTTTAATTTTATTAAAATAATAATATTTTTGAGTTTCCAAAAATGGGTGAATTTTCATTTCAACTAATAGTACAACCATGGGGCCATATGCAGTTTCCTTGGTATTGTCTTAAACATGGAAGGTTCAAGTTGCTTAGAAAATAAGGACTTCATGTCATTACCGCGGACCCCTCGAGCATAACCATGAGGCATGTTATATCCTATGGGAGGAATACTATGAGTATGAATGTTACGTCTACTACTAAATAGGCATGCCCATATATCTGAATCCCTTATCCCACATATCCTATGAGAGACTTTGTGTCTCTTAGAGACACCACTCCTTATTTTAGGACTAGGTAGACAAGCCTGAGCACCTCCATCACTCCCATCATCAACAACGTTGAATACATCAAGACAATTTGCATCTCTTCCTCGATAGTGGGTGGGAAATCCAATGCATCTACACCCATCCCATCATCATTAACTCGTATACATCTTGGTTACATCCCACACCTATGTGATGGTAAAATGGAAAGGGTTGACCCTATGTGGCATGCATGCATAAACATACACATCAAATATCAATAAATAATTATTCACCATATCTCATAGATAATCTAATCAAATAAAAAATGTTACCCATATTAAGGTTCATGTGCCTAACTACCATCTTGGAGTCTCCTTGGAAAGTCATATAATCTCATCATATTGAACCAAGTGATTAATGGCTTGTAAAATTGTATCAACATGATCTCATATTAGCATAAATATCTTAATCACAAATCATAACAATTTTTATGTAGCAGTGTCAATTATTCTTTTGCAATGTTTCAAGTTATGCTTCCACAACATATCAAATTATAGCCCTACAGTCACGTAAACTAGGCTTCCACAACATTCAATGTGCTCATAATCAATAAGTCAGGAGATCCACTCCAATGAGGGAAATATAGCCGTAACACCCCTTAGTTTGGGCCACCAATCAATCAACTCCATCTAGGAGCCTTGCATAGGTAGCCAACTTGCTAAATCACACTCTTGCTTAATAGCATGCCTTGCATGTCTGCCAGATTGCTAAATCAGATACTTACTTAATAACATCTACATATCATATCATCATATTTAAGCACACATCTTAGCAAGTTTCATAACCTCGCATCTCATACATCATGCAAATATTGTAAACATTCAATTTTTACAAAGTTCATCTAGTATTAAACCTTCTCTCCAAGCTATATGTCAACAAAAACTTCTTTATCAAAGCTGTTCACTTGTCTACTCCTCTAACACAACTCAACACAATAATCATTACAAACCAAATAACATAATAAGAATGTTACATATAAATGCATGTAAAAATAAATAAATAAGTTCAAGTTTCTATCACAAGATCAATATACATATATTATAATCATAATTTATATTATTAACTCAAATTATTATTGTAATTTCATGCATATCAAACCCTTTCCTAATCAGAAAAACATAAACAAGAGTGTCATATACTATGGCATGACATCTATCAACATATATACAATGGTGTGTACAAAAGTCTCAACCATACATATAAAATATATGACCTATAAATCTCCAAGGTCTAAAAGTAAAAAGGAGTAAAAAAGGATGACTTGCCTTAACTATTAAGGATTCACATATCCATCATGAACAATCTTAATCTTAATGTGTATCTTTAAATATTATTATATTTATATTAATTAAATTTATCATTAACAATTTTAATTTTTATATATTTATATTAATTAAATTTATCATAAATAATTTTAATTTTTAATTTTAAATAATATTTATATTTATATTAATTAAATTCATATTAACAATTTTAATTTTTATATATTTATATTAATTAAATTTATCATGAATAATCTTGATTTTTAATTTTAAATAGTATTTATATTTATATTTATTAAATTGTTGATCATTGATTCTCTTTACCTACTTTTCTTTACCTACTTTATGGTTCACCATTTCTTTTTTCCATTCACTCTCAAAATATTAATTAGGTTGGTATTATGTCATTGACTATATATTAATTAGGTTGGTATTATGTCATTGACTATCTTTACGTACTTCTAGGGCTCCACCCTCCATGCCATTGACTCTTGTCTTTACCAACTTTATGGTTCCACCATCTCTTTCTTCCATTCACTCTCAAAATATTAATTGGGTTGGTATTATGTCATTGACTATATATTAATTAGGTTGGTATTATGTCATTGACTATCTTTACATACTTCTAGGGCTCCACTCTCCATGCCATTGACTCTTGTGTACCACTTATTTGAGGACATGAATATGATTTTTTTGTAAGGACTCTCTTCAATAAAGTGGGCTATATTAATATTTGCATTTGCAAGCTTTTGCTTCACACCAAGTCTTTTCCAACTTTCATTAATACATTTTAATAATTATAGCATGAGATTCAAAGTGGGCTATACTAATATTTGCATTTGCAAGTTTTTGCTTCACACTAAGTCTTTTCAAGTTTCACTAATAAATTTCAATAATTATAGTATAAGATTCAAAGTGGGCTATACTAATATTTGAATTTGCAAGCTTTTGCTTCATACTAAGTCTCTTCCAACTTTCACTAATAAATTTCAATAATTATAATATGAGATTCAAGTGAGCTTTACTAATATTTGAATTTACAAGTTTTTGCTTCACACCAAGTCTCTTCCAACTTTCATTAATAAATTTCAATAATTATAGCATAAGATTCAAAATGGGCTATATTAATATTTGCATTTGCAAGCTTTTCCTTCACACTAAGTCTCTTCCAACTTTCACTAATAAATTTCAATAATTATAACATGAGATTCATTCTGCTAGCAATCCATATCAATGTTTCATTTACTTAACATTAATTTATTATTCACTTAACACTAATTTAAAAGAAAGATGAACAAATTATTTTATAACATTTTACAATAATACTTTTTTTTTGAGATGAACAAATTATTCGACACATTAATTTAATAATACCTTTTTTATTATATTTTATAATAATATTTTTTTATTACATGTTATAGTTTAGGGATTTAATTCTTTCATTTGTTGGATGATTAAAATTGATTAAATAAATTCAAGTATTTAATTAATAATTAAAATAAATTAAATTAATATAATTCAAAGTATTAAAATATATATTTTTTAATTCTCAAAGTTGTAATTGTAATTTAATAATGGAAAAAAAACATCACATTTTAATAACTCAAATTCAAACCCTAACAATTGGTAATAGAAAAAACAATATCTTCCCTAACCCAAACATTATGTGTCTCCCACATGCCATCTCCCTTTGCCAAATATTGAGCATCACAAAGAGAAAGTGGATGCACCTCGAACCTTGTGTATGTCCCTAACACTCCATGTAGAGGGAGGTTGATAAAATGTTAAACCATTTATCGTATTTATATTCCTAACGTGATTAAAAAGCCATGAAGTTCAATACAAATTCTATATTAAAAAGCCATGAAGTTCAATACAAATTCTATAGGAATTTAGTAAAATTAATATGTTTTAAGTTACTTTTTCTAATAAAATTTTATAATTGTTTTTATAAAAGAATATAGATAAATATAATAAATTATTTTTTATTAATAAATTTTATCTTTAATATGTTACTTATAGCAAGGAGGTTATGTTACTTATAACAAAGTTGTATAGCCGTATTACTTGTAGTTACAAGAGAGTTAAGTAAAGTTAGAATTGAAGAAGTTGCTAGAGATAAAGGGTTGATTACAAATATAGAGTTAAGTAAAGTTAGAATTGAAGAAGTTGCTAGAGATAAATGGTTGATTACAAATATTGGTACTAGGTAAGCATGAGTTTGTTTTGATGGAGTAATGGATGTAGGGATAAGTTAAAGGTCGTAAGTGTCATTCTTTCTTATTCAATATTATTTGATTTAGGTGGTACATTTGTTTATTAATAATTGATTATTCAATTTCATTAAACATGTGAAAGGAGGGAAAAAATTAAACAACGAGTATATTTGATTATGTATATTTTCACAGTTAGTTATGATGTTGGAGGATTTTTCTGGATGTAAATTGTGTAAGAGGTTACGAAACGTCCAACGTTTCGAGTGGACACTCTACCCATCATAAGGACATGAAAGTACATATGGTTGAAAGGAGTGTTGAGTTCCATATTTATTTTCCCTGCTCTCTTTCCCTCAATGGTCATTGTTTCTCCTTGTTTATAAATGTGGAACTCAATGCTCCTTTCAACCATATGTGCTTTCATGTCCATGTAGATGGGTGGAATGTCCACTCGAAACATTGGACGTTTTGTAACCTCTTACACAGTTTATGTTAGAATTACAAATGCGAAAAACTCAATTCACATATGATAATTAACAATCACACACGAATAAGGAATACAGGGATTTCACGTGGTTCACCCAAACGTTGGGCTACGTCCACCAAGCATAGGCATCGATTGTCTTATTATTCAGATCATGGAGATTACATCAGATTGGAAATTTCTCACTCTCTCTCTCACACTCAGTCATTCTGCCTCTACGGGCTTACATGTATTTATATACATTTACAAGAAACAGATTATTAAATGCACCACGTGAAATCTCTGTGTTCCTTATCTGTGTGTGATTGTTAATTATCATATGTGAATTGTGTTTTCCTCATTTTCAATTCTAACAAGTGGTATCAGATCTAGTTGGAGGAGAGAGCATCAAATTTCGAAGGACCATCAACATCTGTGAGGTGCATTGATCTTTACATCGTCGCAGGTCCCTCCTCTCGAAGGGTGCGACATCTTATTACTCGGACTTTCGTTTGTGCAAAATTGTTGAAATCGTCGTGGTTTAGGGGGGGAAGAATTAAACAACGAGTCAATTGGGATGTTCATGAAGCAGTGGAGGAGTCAAGGATGATTGGTGCATTGGTCAGTGCTCTAAACTCGACCTTCATAGCCCTTATCCTGAAATTGGGCAAGCCCAAAATCTTTGGGGAATTTAGACCCATTTCCCTTTGTAACCTGGCTTACAAAGTGATAGCAAAACTAATTGGAATTCGATTGAAACCTCTACTATCAAAAGTCTTATCTTTAGAGCAGTTTGGCTTCTTAAAGGGCATACAAATTTTGGATGTTGTTGGGGTTGCTCAAGAGTGCATACACAACATCAAAACAAAAAAAATGAGAGCACTAGTTTTAAATCTAGATTTGCAAAAAGCATATGACTGTGTCAATTGGGATTTCCTTAGGTTAATTCTCTTAAAGTATGGCATTGGCCTAAAGACCACAAACTAAATCATGAAATGTGTGATCACTACAAATTTTGTAATTCTGGTAAATGGGGTCAACCTCTTTTTTCAAAAGAGGGCACGAGATAAGACAAGGTTTCCCCTTATCCCCTTTACTCTTTATCTTAGTCATGAAAGGACTGATTCTTTTAATTAAACATGCACACTCCAAGGGAAAAATTTCATGGGTTAATATATCTAGGCTTATTTATATTTTCATTCTCTTGTTCATGGATGGCGTTCTAATAGTGAACAAAGCACAGGTTTCATACTGGGAGGAAATTGTAGCAGTAATTTTTGTTTATGTAGGGTGACGAGAATGGATATAAACCATTTTAATTCCTCCCTCTATCACTCGGGTATGGACGACCATGACATGATTCCTTATAAAGTCCTATTTCCATTTAATTTTATTGAGTTGGATGAAGGATTCCACTATTTGGGTTTCTTTCTCAAGCCAGTAAATTACAAGGTGATGGATTGGAGATGGCATCTGTAAAAATTTGAAAAACGAATTGGGAACTGGTGCCATTGATGGCTGACCTTGGGGGTGAGATATGTGTTGGTAAAATCTGTTCTGGAAAGTATCCCAATTTACTGGCTAGCGATTGGGAAAATGTCGGTCTCGATCCTTAATAGGATTATACAATTGATGTATAGGTTCTTGTGATCGGGATGTAGGGAGACTAATCATTTTCTTTTATGCAATTGGGAGGATCTGTCGAAGCCTAAAATCTATGGCAGTTGGGGCTTCAAGCATCTAACATGGTTCATTAAAGCGCTGGTGGAAATACTTCATGGCAATGCTTAATGAATGATGGGCTATGGAACAAGATCATTCTAGACAAATATGTCCAGCCCCACACGGTGCAGTCCTGGATAAGGAAACCTTACACGAGTATTCCAAGAGCTTCAACTTCCTGGCGGTGTCTCAACAAAGTGATACATGTGATGGCACATTGGACTACCTAGAAACTGGGCTCAGGAATCTCCATTCTCCTTGGGGAAGACGTAGTTATGGGATTGGGTAATCGGGCTTTCCTTTCAAGTGGTCTCTTAAGACCATTAAGGCAGTGGGGCCTCCACTTCCTATTCCAATCGACAAACAGGGACCTCCAATTAATAAATGTTAACCAATGGAAATCGGTTAGGGTGCTAGGCTTGATTGATATGGAGGCTGATGAATGGGAGGGATACTATAAAGCTTTAGCACACAAAGGTATTCAGATCATTGATTCTCCAAATGAGATTGCTTGGACTGGGACTTCACCCTCGAGGGCTTTGACACCAAAAAAGGCATATGATGCCATTGCAACGAAAATATGTACAAGAAGTAAAAAATGGTGACACACTTTTGTTTGGCATTGGGAGTTTACACATAAAATGAGACTTCTCACTTGGTTGTTGATGGAGAACAACGTTCTCTCATGGGATAACCTACAAATAAGAGGGTGGTAGGGGCCAATATTATGTGTACTCTATAGGACTGATATTGAATCAACCCACCATCTATGGACACACTGATTTTTCACCCAATGGGTCTAGACAGGGGTGCTCATAGCAAAAAAGATAAACGCAAGTTGGCCTCTAGGAAATTTACAGTAGTCCTTCAAGTTCTGGAGTCAAAAGTAGCCACAATGGAATATGCTTTCTTCTATTATCAATTGGAATATTTGGATGGAAAGGAACTTAATGATCTTCGAGGGAAGAAAGGCCTCTACAACTGTGGTGATCTTTAAAACCTTGGGATGGACCCGGATTACAAAGAAGAAGATATTGTCTACCTTAAAAGTAAAACAACCACCCAAGATATCCTTTAGTATACCTATTGGCTGGTTTGACAGGGCTGTGAAAGGACATGGACATATTAGTGACGCAGGTGGAGTTATTAGAGTAACTAGTCAAACCAGTTATAGATGGATGCTCAATTGTGGGTCATGCACAAAGAATATAGCATAGCTCTTAGGACTTTGGGTCATGCTCACCTTGGCCATCTATCTACACATTTATTATTTACAGGTGGTTGGTGACTCAAAACTGGAAATAGACCTGCTAAACGATCAAGATGACCTCCAAACCATGGGCGTACATTTTTGGAAGAAACTGATTGAGTCTCTCATTCTGGAATTCTCAGTCATCGAGTTTATACATTCCTTCAGAGAATTCAATCAAGAGGCATACAACCTCTCAAAACATGCTTTGGGTCTCCAGGAAGGGATGCTTAAATTTTATCAGATGGAGGATGGACAAGAAGGTCCACCTCTCTTCCTCTCGTTCTACTAAGGATTTTTGTTGTTTGTAGGTTTCCCAAATGTTCAGGAATCAGTTACTTGCAGAAGGAGGATTCAGGAAGTGTGATCTGGATAACAATATTCTCTTTTTTGGCTAGATTGAAGACTATTACTGATGTGGCTATTGATCATATGGATAAAACACCAAAATTCAGTGTTGGAGAAATACCATTCTCCCCCTCTCTGGCTTTCTGCCCTCATTTTCAAAGATGATGAGAAGACAAGCATGTTAAAAGCTATAAATTGTTGTTTTATGGTGTGGAAGGGTTTTGACGTCTCCAGCTCGGGTGTTTTCTGTAACTGAGAGGTTGCTCCTTTTATATACTTTAATATAAAATGTGAAATTTTATTTTGGAAAAGAGTCATTAGTTTATGTTAGGGTATATTTTTTGGCTGAATTTTTTTTCAATTGATTGTTTTTTTACACTTTTTCAAAAAAATATATTTGTCTTTTTTGTATGGAGGAAAGAACTTCATAATATTTATATATGATCATTCGTACATGAAAATTTAATTCCTCTTTTTGGATTGAAATTACGCCTAGATTTCAATACATTTTGTTTTTGAAAGTACGATCGAGCGACTGGCCTTCGCACCTCCATTTCCAAGATGCAAAAGAAAGCATAATTACATATACAAAGAATGATTGGAAGAAATGGGAAAAGGCAGTGCAAAATCTTGGGTTTTTGAAGATACATTTCTTATGTCATTTTCTCTTCAAACATTACCTATATTTTATATTAAATATATTTATATTAGTAGTATTCACCAATATTTACAAGTTTTAATAATAAATTGTATGTTTTTAATTAAATATTCACATATTTATATGTATGTTTTTTTATAACTGAAATATTTTCCTAGAATACCATATTTAGGTACAATACTTGAATCCCTAGAAAATATCCTAGTTTATGTTACTAGTACCAATACAGTGATCTCAATGTACAATAGTGAACCACTTTTCTTATACAAGGACTTGTATGTCATTTCTCTCCAAATATTACCTATATTTATTAAATATATTTATATTAGTAGTATTCACCAATATTTACAAGTTTTAATAATAAATTGTATGTTTTTAATTAAATATTCACATATTTATATGTATGTTTTTTTATAACTGAAATATTTTCCTAGAATACCATATTTAGGTACAATACTTGAATCCCTAGAAAATATCCTAGTTTATGTTACTAGTACCAATACAGTGATCTCAATGTACAATAGTGAACCACTTTTCTTATACAAGGACTTGGAAAAGTTCCCATGTTTTACTAATGGTAATATGTATTGTAGATGATTCAATTTTGTAAAGGCTCTTTCTTCAATAGAGTATATTATGTTTGTGTTTGCGTTGGCACACTTTTGCTTCACATTAAGCCTTATCCAACCTTCGTTTGCACTGCTTCATTGCACATAATTGGTTCTTCATTGTGCTCAACTCCTTGTACACAACCATTACATGATCTCACTACTCATAGTCTGACGGCAACACTTTCTATTTTGCCTTTGAAGATATTGTTTCACTCTCCCAAGCTCATGAGCCATAAATGACATTCTTCCTGTGGTTGTTACACATATATATTCCATCATATTTAAACCAAGAATGTGCTTCCAAAGCCACAAATGAGCCAAGAATTCAACCATAAATGCAACAATAATCCTCTACTGCGGAGAATAGCTGAACTTTACAAGAATGTAGGGTGTTGGCTTATAGAGGATAATACTTATGATAATTTTATGATGGGTTGAAACATACTCTGTGTAGAGGTTCCAATATATTATTAATGTATTTCTTTTTCTAAAGAGATTATGGTATGATGGGTCAAATTGATAGATAGGCATATCCTTCAAGTCATGTTCCTTGAGGCACAATCAAGCTTAATTATTGGACAAAAGTTTGCTCAGATTCATCGAGTTTAATTGGGGAACTGTTTGTTTGAATCGTTGAAACAACTAGCATCAAGCGTTTAAATTCGTGCATAACGCAAGGAGGGAAATCGTGGCATGATTGACTGTGAAACGTCTAACTTTCCAAGGATATTCTAAAACTGTTTTAGAGAACTTCTAGGGCGAAAGCCACACCCCAGCCTGGGAAGCAAGAGAATCTTTGCAAGGCCAGAGATCCAAACGCAGTAACATTGCCAGAGATCTGAACCGTTATGTAACATTGCCAAAGATAAAAAACGTTATGGAAAGATATTCCACGATTGCCAGAGATCAAAAAAAACGTTATGTAAAGAGATGCAAGGCATTGCCAGAGGGTTGGAAAACGTTATGCTATGCTCAAGAAAGGAAAATGATGTAGAGAAATATGTAGAGAGATCTAAACGCCGCTAAGTGTTTTTGGGAGAAGGAGAGGACAGAGTATAGACTAGATAGGGGAATAGAAAAAGAAATTGAACCTCCAAGCATTTTTTGTACTGTTCTTATTCTCAATGAAATAGTTAAGAGTTCCATGAATTCAACTGCTGTTGTTTGTAAGTTTGTTGTGGGTTATTTATTTCCTAGTATGTGTTGATTTAGAGAACTAATTAAGGATTGCAGGAAGGTGGCCCCTTCGATGGAAATCAGAATGTATATGGCATTTACAGACCTTAGGACATTTTATCTTTCAGCAGTTTTTCCCATTGGTTTAATAGAAGTAGCATTCTATTTCATCAGAATCAGAGGGTTTAGCATTATCTTTTCAACATATATTGATTTCACTTCTCCTCTTCGGCCACATTTAGACCTTAACATTCGTGAACTAGTTTGGGTATCTCATGATATAGAGAAGTTTCATTTGATTAAAAGAGAGGTTTATCTTCATGCATAAGGCTGTAATGCACTGCTAGTACCGAGTAGTGCACTGAAAGTACAGGCAGTAGAAAGGAGTTCTTCCAGCAAGTTTTTGAAGGCTCGTAGATTAGCCATAATCCTTAAACCCTCTCTAGCCTCCCCGGGTGATTTCCTGTTGGTTCCTATAAGTCTTCCGGTTGGCCACCAATGTTGATTTACATGGTATATCTGCAGCTCACATAAAGCTCCACCTTGTTTACCAATATCTGCTCATTCCCAAGGGGTTTTTAATTGTGAAAAATAGGGTCAATATATTGTAGGTATGAGGGGGGTGATGTGAGGTATGAGGGGGTTATAGGTATTGGGAGGTATAAAAATGGATATCTAGTAAAAATAGGTTTTTTTTTTTTTTTTTTTTTTTTATTGGAAATATTTATTTGGAGGGTGGTTCAACAAAAAGATTTTGGGAGCTCTTCAACATTCAGTGAAACTGGGTATCTCAATAATCCCACAAACACGCGCCATTTCATAGGTTCACTAGATGGAGGCCCCGTACATGATCTTCAATGTGACAATGATCCAATACGAATGTTGAATCCACTTAACACTAATTCAAAACAGAGATGAACAAATGATTTGACATGCCAACTCAACAATAAATTTTTGTTTCACATCAATGACACATCATAAATTAGAGGTTCTACTCTCCTAACTAATTGATGATCAAAGTTGATTAAAATAATCCAATTTTACCTCTTTATTTTGCATGATTGATGACACATTACAACTTAGAGGTCCAACTCTCATAACTAGTTCATGATCAAAGTTGTTCAAACCAATCCAAGTTCCACGTTAATGGTCATATTAGATTAAGTTGACAAAAACCTAAGTTAACATGATTATAAGGATCAAGACAGTAATCATTCTCATTTACTAGGTTGTGGCCTAATGGTTGAGACAAGGAATCAACATGTCAATGATCCAAGTTCAAACACTAGCAAACATAGAGCCCAAGATTATGAATTTGCCGAGTTTAACATGATTCATATGGAACGTTAATTCAATAAAGGTGGAGAGATATATATACAACATCATACTTCTAAAAGGTTAGAAAGGTTAGACAATTCATAAAGTGATTATACTGTTTTCGAATATCAAACTCCATAGTCATTTTTGTACACTAATCAAGTTACAAAATTTTATTACAACTCTTAGACTACTCTTGTACTTTTTTTATATCAAACTTCAAAATCGTCTCCTTACTCAAGTTACAGTTCATTCTATTACATCACATCCATCTTGACCAATTTTTTTTTTTGGAGAAATATAGTCCCTCACTTGCCTATGTCTTAAGCATTCCAAGTGAGGATGTTGGTACCTTGCTATCCTATTGCAAATTTCCCCTCTCTTCCTTATTGTTTTGGATGCAAGAAGGTAGTAACCATTAGCTGGAAGATTGGGTAGTAACCCCAAGGTGATGTTTGGGATTTGATTATTAGATCTTTGTGAAATTCCAAACAATAGCATATACCATTCAACCTAACCCTTGGGGATAGAATGATCTTGCCCAATTCTATATCTCCTTATATAGAGAAACAAAATTGTACAATTAAGTGATTTCTTTATGTTTCTAGTTCTCATTATTATAATTGCTTGATTGTTTAATGGTGTATTAATAGATGACCACGTGTTGATATGAATTCACTTGATTGCTTGAATCCAAACATCAATGCAAATTGTATGTTAATGGTTTGGTTTGCAATCCACTAATTACTACATATTCAATATGTACAATATGCTTTTATACTTCTGTATAAACTTGCATTTGACTACATTCATAGAGATAAACAACATCCTTGAATTGTGAAAGTCATAAGGACATTGTCCTAATCTCAAATGCATAAATACAAAACCATGTCTTCAAAGGATTTCAATTTAAGTGTGAGCATGGAAAGAGATTTGAATTTTATTTTGGGATTTGTTGTTAAGCCTATCTAATATGAGGAGTATTTCTATGCCATCAAAATCATTTATGATTTGCATTTAACTTCTTTTGTATTCTTTTTTAAGGGTTTTGAACTTAAGTTATAACATTGATAGATTCAATCATTTCGTGACTTGCTACTAAACCACATACCCATAAACAAAAAAATTACTTTTAAATTAAAATATTAATCTCAATAATATTTATATATATGAAATCTTCTAAAATTTAATATTATTGTATACAATCATATAATTAATATTATTGAAACCCATTTAGTTATAACTCCTTTAACATGAATACCATTTACTCATGACCAATTTTCGAGTAACATTTGTAATAACTCCTTGTTTTGCATTATTAAATTATGGTTATTTGAAAATATTTTATTCATTAGTGTGTTATGTCATTACATAGTTCATTTTATGGTTCAATGAATTAACATACATAACTATTAGGTTATGAAGTGTAATATGGCTAAAGAGTGGTTCTATTAATGAATAGATTAGCAATTTCCTTGAATGGTGAAAAACAATGTTATAAATATAAGAAGAGGATGAATTTAGTGTTCATTAACCCTTGAAAATTGAAACACAACTAGGTATAAAAAGAATATAATTGCAAATTAACCAAAAATAAGAGATAATAAGATAAAATATGTAATGAGACCTTTACATATTGATAATGCGAACAAGAACACAATGTTCACTTGCCTCTTAAGGTGAGACAACCTTCCACTGAGAAAATCTCCAAATACACCACTCAAGACAAACAATTCATAGTGTCATATCTCTTTAAATAGTTTTTCCATAGCAAAACCCCTAACTATTTGTGGTCCCATCACTAATGGGTACCAACTACCTAGTGGGCCTTATAAACTGGACCATTTTACATTGAATAACTATAAACTACTATCCAATGGGCCGTATTCAAAGAGGATGGTCGCATATGACAATCAACTAACTTTTATGTAGATTAAAGTAGGGAGGTTAGAGTAGGACCCTAACCTGTCCTCCCCCTTCAAAAGAAGCCTTGTCCTCAAGGCTGATGATGAGGAATTTGTTGTAGGATCATGGTTGTTTCCCATGTAGCATATTCAACTGACATGCCTTTCCAATGGATCAATACTTCATTGATCATACACTGGCACAATTGATTCTCTCTGGTATTTAATATTGGTGTCGACTGAATCCAAATGAAGCATTCTTCATCAAGTTCTAGTAGGCTAGTTTGCACCTTGCACTTTGATCCCATGGAATTTCTTAGAAAGGACACATGAAATACTAGATGAATCTTGGAGTGGGATGGAAGAGCAAATTTTTAGGCCACTTGTCCAATGCATTGGATGATCTCATGGGGTCCATAGAACTTGGGTCCTAATTTCTGAGGTGTTTTTTCTTTGAGTGATTTTTTTTTATAGGGTTGAAGTTGAAGAAACATGGTATGCCTTGCTACAAAAGAACATTATGATCGATGTTGGTCTACTTGTTCCATTCTATTTTGATCCACATCCAAATTGTCCCTTAGTATGAAGAGAATGGATTATCTAGTGTGGACTGTGTGATCCACTTCCTAAACCTTGGAAGCACCTGATAAATATGAAATGACTAACAATGGTTTTTTTCCATAAACCACTTCATATGGGGTCATTTTGGTATCTCCATTATAAGTGGCATTGTACCACCATTCTACAAGGGGAAGCCATTTTTCCCATTGGTGTGGTTTTTTATAGGCAAAGCATCTCAAATAGGTTTATAGGAAATTGTTGACCACTTCAATTTGACCATATGTTTGGGGATTATATGTAGTTCTCATTTTTAGTTGGGTATCTTGTAGTTTAAATAGTTCATGCCAAACTTTTCTAGTGAAGGTAGGGTCTCAATCCAAGATAATGGAAGTGGGAATCCCATGTAACTTAAAAACCTGATCAAGAAATACTTTTGAAGCTAAGGATCGGGTAAATGAATGTAGTAGGGAACAAAAATGAGCATAATTGAAGAGATGATTAACTACCACCATGATCATAGATTTCTTTCCTTCACTTGGAAGTCCCACTATAAAATCCATAGTGATGTTGGTCATATGTGTGATGGGATTGGTAGCAATTGCAATACCCCTGGTTCCTTTACTATATCCCCTTTGTTTCTTTGGAAAATGTCACATGTGGCCAAAAAATATTGGATGTCAAATTTCATCCCATCCAAAAAGAATGAGTGCTTAGTTCATTCATATCTTTTATGAAATCCAAAGTGAATTGTTGTAGGTGATGAATGAAATTCCTATAATATTATTTGTTTTAAGGAAGAACTCTTCACTATAAAAATGCATCACTTATATCACAATGTATCTAGCTGCCATGTATACCCCTTAGGAGGGTTGGGATATTCCTAAAGCTCATGGAAGATTTGAATGATAGTGTTACTTTCCAACCATTCTTTATGGGATTCCTCAAGCCAAGATGGAATGGGTAAAGATAAGAAAAACAAGGATACTTCCACCTCAAATTGTCAACCTAAGGCATAAGCTACCACATTTTATTTTCCTTTCATATATATAATCTCATATTCATACCATAGTAGCTTGGTGTCCCACTTATGTTGTTCTGGTGAGGATAACCTTTGTTCAAGAAAGTCCTTCAAACTATGATGATCAATCTTGATCTGGAAATGTCGCTTGATGAGGTATGGGTGCCAAGTTTCTATGACATGAATGATGGCCATCGTCTCTTTCTTATATGTTTATTTACCCAAATTGGTGTCACATAAATTCTTTTTGGTGAATTCCAAAGGGAACCCTTCTTGCATCTATACTACTCCAAGTCCTCTACCCGAGGCATCAAATTCAAAGACAAAAATCTTAGTAAAATCAAGCACATCTAATACTATAGTTGTGCACATGGAATATTTTAAAGCTAAGAAGGCTTGTTATATGGCCTTATTCCAAATAAAGGCATTCTTTTTATTAGTGAGCTTAAAGGAGCTACAACTTTTCCATATTTTTTTCATGAACTTCTTATAGTACCCTATAAAACCCAAGAATCCACGTAAGCTCTTAAAGGTTTTGGGACAGGGACGATCTTGCATAGTTGTGAATTTATTGGGATCAACTCATACTCCCTCCTAGATTACAATGTGACCTAAATGTTCAACTTATGAAGCCCCAAAATCACATTTGGAGTGATTTACAAAAATTTGGTGGTCCTATAGGAGTTGTGACATGCCTCATATTATTATTATTAATATATAAATAAATAATAATAATACATAAGTATAAAAATAAGTACTTATATAAATAAATGATAATAAAAAAGTATAAAAAATATTCTAAAGGGGTCATAATAAGTATTTATTATGGATATTGGGTAATAAAAAGATGGTAAAATAATTAATGACAATTTATGGAGAAACCCTAAAATATAATAAAGAATTACAAGTTGTTCCTTGATTTGGATTGATAAGAGAAATGAAATGAAACACAGATATATAAAATTAACATAGAGATATAGTGAAAAAAAACTAAGATACAATGAAAATTGACATCTATTCAATAAATAAATCTTCTGAAACTGTAAAATGAAGAATGAAAACAATCTTGCTCGAATGGTGGTAGCTAATCTCTGAGAAGAGATGTGGAGGATACGCACATCCATCTGAGCACATTACAATCAGGCCTCCAAGAATTTTTAGCATCAATAAGTAATCAAAAAACCCTAGACATCCAAAAACCTAACCCTAGGAGATAAAGCGCCAAAAATCATGTGGGCCACGATGGGGTAAGTTGGTACTTCAACTTCTCGGGGTTGTAAATTTNAGGCCTCCAAGAATTTTTAGCATCAATAAGTAATCAAAAAACCCTAGACATCCAAAAACCTAACCCTAGGAGATAAAGCGCCAAAAATCATGTGGGCCACGATGGGGTAAGTTGGTACTTCAACTTCTCGGGGTTGTAAATTTTGCATACTATCTTTGTTTTAGGCGTACGATAGACTGTTGGAAAGGTATATCCAAGGAATACACATATTTTCGTCACACTCTAACTCTGTCTACAGTGTGACAGTGGAGAGCCCAAAAAGCGTTGTTTAGGGGCTCAAAACTACCCCAAAACTTTAGGACTCGAAAAGCTAGAAAAAAATTGCCAAGATGAAAATTGTATGTGAGCCAGTTGGAATAGGTGGGTGGCCACTGATAACCATATGGATCAATCCTCCACCCTTAGGAAGAAATGGTCTCCAGTGCGTTGAGTTACCCCATCAGATGAGGAATTTTTTGTTGAATTTGGCCCCAAGTGAGCCACTTGCCTTGGTGCAAGAGATGCCCCGCTTTGACAACAAGATAAAGTTGAAGCTTTTGTTGGAGAGTGCCCTTGACCTATGTGTCCATGATCTAATCAGTGGAATCCTATTCCATGCAGTCAGGGTTGAGATTTGTCGGTGTCAAATATTTTTCTATCTATGAGGTGTCCAATAACGGTGGAAAGTATGCTCGAAGGAGGTCCACATTAAACACTGGCTGCAAGCCAAGGAAGGGGGGGATGTTGAGCTCAAAATCATTGTCACCCACAGCCTTGGTAATGGTGTATGGTCCATAACGGAGTGGATGAAGATTTTGAGGGGGTATTGTAAGGTGTTCTTTCTGTAATTTCAACCAAACTTTATCTCCCACCTAAAACTTGTGTGGCACCCAGTGTCAATCATGGCACTGCTTGTACTTGGAATTAGAATTCTACAAAATATCCTGAACCTATTAGCAGATGTGTTGTATTCGTTCAATGAACTAGGTGGATTTGTCAGATTCGGTTTGAACATGGGACGATTCTGCCTATGTGGATGCAAGGGGTAGTGCAACATCCATGTGACCCAATGGTTGAAATACCAACCCCACCTGAAAGGGGTTGTGGCCAGTTGAGTTATGTATGGCTATGTTGTAACTGTGCTGAAAATAGGGAAGAATATCATCCCATGTGTGTAGATTCTTGGAATTGTACATGCACAAGATATGCATGATCATCCTTTTGATGACCTCGATTTGGCCATCCATTTGGGGGTGGAAGGAAGTGGATTTGGTGAGCTTGGTGTCCAACAGTGACTAGAGGCTTGACCAAAATGTGTTGATGAATCGATTGTCCTGATATGAAACGATGGTTTGTAGTATCCCAAAATGTACCCAAAATGGTTTGTAGTATCCCAAACGATTGTTCTGGACTCCACTATGATGCTATTCTTGTAGGAAACCATAATCACCATCTTGGAAAATTGATCAACAACCACAAATAAGAAATCATTTCCCTACTTGGTTGAAGGAAGGACCAACATGTAGTCCATCGAGATGGATTCCTAGAGCCTGTCAGGAGTAGGTAAAGGGTTGTTCATTCCTTGTTTCTTAATGGTTGGTTTGGCAATGGTGCAAGTCGTGTAGGACCTGATATACTTTGTGACATCCTGTTGAAGTTTTGGCCAATATAAATGTTTCTACAACACCACCATTGTCTTTTCTACGCCAAAGTGTCCTCCTACCCAACCATAGTCAGCTTCCCAAATCAACTTTGCTCGCTCGCTTGATGGGACGCAGAGATGACCTAGATGGCACAAAAACCTATCCTAAAGATGGAAATCAATGACATCTATGTTTTTTCCCAACATAGGGTAGGTAGTGGCAACGTCAATATCTCTCTCATAGATTTGGGGTCATCTCAAGGTCTCATGGTAGCAGGAGTGTAGCATCGTGGTTAGTGTTACAACTAGAGGTCGACCGAGGAAGTCAGTGATGTGGTTGGTGCCCCTTTTCTTATACTTGATGTTGAGATGGAACTGTTGGAAGTGTGTGGACCACATCTGACAGCAGTCATTCTGAAATTTTCCTTGTGCTTGGATGAAATGTGGAGGATTATGATTAGTCTGGATGACTATCTCCTTCTCGAGAATACAATGCCTCCATTGGTAGTAGGATTGTACAATGGAGTACATTTCTTTGTCATAAGTGGGGTACCTACGGATAGTATATGATAGTGTCTCACTATGATAGACCATGAGATGTCCATGTTGAGTGAGAAATGTTCCCACAACATAATCTAAAGCATTTGTCTCAATCTCAAAAGGTTATTGCAAGTTGGGTAATGAAAGCACTGAGGCTGAGCACAAACGTTGCTTCAAATCATCGAATGATTTTTGTTGCAACTCGACCCACACGAACTTTGCCTTGCCATCACCCCTAGTCACTTCACTAAGGGCCCATGCAATATGGGAGAATCCCAACATGAACCTGTGATAGAAATTAGCAAGGCCTAAGAAGCTCCGAAGCTTAGTGAGTGTGCTAGGGGTTGGCTAGTCACGAATGACCTGGATCTTGGCTGGGTCGGCATGCACCCCATGTTCATCAACAATGTAGCCTAGGTATTGGACCATGTTCATGTCAAAGGAGCATTTTTCAAAATTTTCATATAGCTTGTGTTTCCGCAGAGTGTGTAGAACATGGTGAATATGATGCAAGTGTTCCTCCCAACTCTTGTTGAAGATGAGGATGTCATCCAAATAAACCACCACAAAATAATTGGTGAAAGGCCACAATATATCGTCCATCATCCTCATGAAAGTTATTGTGGCATTCTTCAATCCAAAGGGAATGACCAACCATTCAAAAATACCTTCTTTGGACTTGAAGGCAGTCTTCCATACATCGGTTTACTCTATTGGGACCCGGTGGTAATCAGACTTCAAATCAATCTTACTGAAGTATTTGGCCCCCTTGAGATGGTCAAGAAGATCATCAATTCTGGAAATTGGGTATTGGTTCCCGAGTCCTGTGATTTTATTTAGGGCCTGATAATCAATGTAGAGTCACTAGGTCTCATCTTTATTCTACACAAGCATGATTGGGCTTCCACAAGGTGAAGAGCTTGGTCGAATTTTCCCCATTTTGATAATCTCTTGGATCTGGCACTTGATTTCCTCATTTTCTAATAGAGAGCGATGATAGACTGACCCATTGCATAGCGGTGCATCGGGGGTTAGATTGATTGAATTCTTGACCTAATAGTGCATAGGTACCCCAGTGGGTGAGGAAAATATCTCTTTGTATTATTCCACAACCTTATCCACTTTCTTATGCTATGTGGAGAGACTTTCCGCGGAGGCGATGGATGTGGCTACAAACTTCCACTCACTTTGAGCATGAATCATGAAGAAGACAAACTTCCTGACCTCTGATATTTGACCTTCCTACATTGCTTGACAGAGATCAAGAAAATGGGAGTAGGTGGGACTACCTCAAGTATCATGTACAATTTCCTGTCCAAAGTAATAATAACACTATGAGGCCTAGATTCATATATAGCATGACGTTTCCATAAATAACGTTGGACCAAAAGAACATCACAAACTTTAAGGTGGGCGACATCACACAATACCTCATCTTTGAAGGGATTTATGTCATAGGGAAAGCGACATTGTTGGATTAAATGGAGATCGTTCCCTTAG
>SNQJ01S0008142.1:80367-92597 GCA_010110895.2 Picea sitchensis
TTTTGTTAAACATCATTCAATTTATGTTTAAAATCTATGCTTTAATTAATAGTTTAATTTTAAAATATTTTAAATTTATTTATATTTAAAATTATGTTTAAATTATATTTAAATTCATGTTCTAAATTCATGTTTAAATTTAAAACTACTTAAGGTGATTAAATTATTAGTAACTAATAAATTAGAATGATTAATTAACTAAGTGAGTGATCAATGTTAATGATAAATTATGATTAGAAATCACATTAATTAGTTTTAAACGAAAAATTTAAAGGACTTAGACCAGGATAATCGGGAGGGGTTCCATGTGCACTAGGAAGGCAAGTTAGAGGAATAGGCGAGAGGGGTACAGTGCTAGCGTAACTACCGAGGGAGAGGATCAATATTTTTCTTAGGCGAAGAAATCAATCTTAGACATTTTAACCCAAACCTAGCCATCTCCCCTAAAGAGAGTAACGTCTGTTTACAAACAAGTAAAAAAAAACTTACGCCTAACATTGTTTTCTAGTTTAAGTTGCGCAAATGTGAAATGTCTTTGAACTCACCCTGACAAATTTGGTTGATGCAGGTTAAATCATACAGGATGGTTAGGACTTGAGGAAATTGAGGCAGAGGGGCATCGTCGTAGGGACCACCAGCGCCACCACCACCATCGCCTAAACTATCTCTCATACTGCACTCTTTGGAGGCCATAAATGAGACTTTAAAGGGGTGTCAACCAACAGGGATCGAAGTAGAACCCCCACCATCTAGAACGGGTAATCCAGAAGCATCGAGGGATTCAGAGGGAGGACCTCCACCCGAAGACATCACTAGAGAACTACAGAAGATCAAACTTCCGGAGTTTGTCGAGGGTTGTGCCAGTGAACGTGTTGAGGCATGGTTGGAAGGCATGATAAGGTGTTTTGCCTTAAGAGACTATGCATCCACTTCAAAGGCGAAGATAGAAATTTTCCAGTTAAGAGAAAGTGCCTTGAACTGGTGGGGCAACCTAGAAAGGCAACTGCATCTTACCCCAGACACCGTATCTTAGGAACTTTTCAAGGAGAGGTTCTGAAGGAAATATCTACTAGCTTACTATGAGGAACAACAGGTAGGAGTGTTTCATGCTGCAATACAGGGAAACAGAACCGTAGAAGAATATGAGATTAGGTTTATGGAATTGGTCAAATATGTTTCATATATGGATAATGACCAACGACAGGAAGAATGCTTTGTCTATGGGTTAAACCCTAAGATAAGGTCTATGGTGCAGATGTGGAAACCGTCTTCAGTAGTAGAAGCGGTGGAAAATGCACGTTATGCAGAGGAACACATGAACTTAGTCGGAGGTACAAGACTGACCTTTCTGCATCATCCTCGATTCATGGGGAAGGCCCCTAGGACATTTCCCAGGGGAGGGGGCTCAAGGCCACCTCCATATGGTAATAGAGTCGCACCAAGGATAGTAGTCGTAGGGATTTCAATGGCAGCAAGTGCAGCATCCCGTTCATCACCAACGATGCAGGCAGGTTCACGACCATCTCAAGGAGCAGCTAGTAGGGGCAGGGGTTCCAAGGGAAGGAACTCATTTCAAAGACAGTCACAGAAAAGTGTGCAGGTTCAATCCCATGTTACCTGTTAGGGATGCAGAGGACCCCATTACCAACGTGACTGGCCAGAGTTACAATCAATATTTGTTCATAGAAAAGGAAAGGCCCTGATGGGAAGAGCAAGTGGCAGCCACCAGATATATGCAGTAGTTAATAGTCTCCAGGAAGAACATCAATCCACGGTGGTGGAGTCATCAGGTACGCTAAATCGTATCAATGTTAAAATTTTATTTGATTCTGGTGCTACAGATAGTTTCATTTCACCATCTGCATTAGAAAAGAGTGGGTTGGCAGCCTACAAGCACAATGACTTTAAACAAGCCGAGATGGCTTCAGGGGAAAATCAAGCAGTAGGACCTAGCGTTGACAATTGTATAGTAGACCTAGGAGTGTGTACTACCAGGTTGAAGGTATACATCATTGCTCTTGGGACATACAACCTAATCATTGGAACATATTAGTTAGAAGCTCATCGAGCTTTGATAGATTGTTTTGCAAAAAGGGTGCTTTGTGTCGACGATGAAGGAAGACCAGTAGAGATCCAAGATGTACGGAGAAAGGTGTCATCATTCTTTATCTCAACTATGAAGGTTAAGCGATGCTTGAGGCAAGGGTGTTGAATATATGTAGTGGAAGTAGTGAATGAAAGGAAAGGACCCTCCTTGGATCAGTACCCGGTATTGTCAGAATTTAAAGATGTTTTTTCCGAACGAGTTACCAGGATTACCTTCTGAGAGGGAGCTTGATTTTACTATTGAGCTAAAACCTGGTGCAGAACCAATTTCCAAGACTCTGTATTGGATGACAGCACTGGAACTTTGTGAGTTGCAAATGCAGTTGAAGGAGTTACTGGACTTAGGGCTAATAAGGCCCAGTGTCTCACCTTGGGGTGCACCAGTAATCTTTGTGAAGAAGAAGGATGGTTCCTTACGACTGTGTATAGATTACAGGGACTTGAACCGTGCTACATTGAAAAATAGGTACCCAATGCCGCGAATAGATGACCTCTTCGATCAGATGAAAGGAGTAGCAGTATTCTCAAAGATTGATTTGCAATCAGGTATCACCAGTTAAGGATTAAGGAAGGCGATATCCCAAAAACTGCCTTTCGAACTTGGATTGGACATTACGAGTTTGTCGTAGTACCTTTTGGATTGACCAATGCACCAACAATATTCATGAGCCTCATGAACGGAGTATTCTAGAAGTACTTAGACCATTTTGTACAAGTCTTTCTAGATGACATCCCCGTCTATTCCAAAAACGAAAGAGAGA
This sequence comes from Picea sitchensis, assembly GCA_010110895.2. Classification (NCBI taxonomy): domain Eukaryota; kingdom Viridiplantae; phylum Streptophyta; class Pinopsida; order Pinales; family Pinaceae; genus Picea; species Picea sitchensis. Next base: position 83,235 of record SNQJ01S0008142.1, read on the forward strand.
ATGAGGAACACTTACGAGTGGTGTTGTCCTTCCTTAGAGAGAACAAATTGTATGGGAAGTTGTCGAAGTGTTCCTTCTTCCAGAGAGAGATCAACTATTTAGGTCATATCATTTCCAGTGAAGGAATCGTTGTGGACCCAGAAAAGGTAAAGGCCATTATGGAGTGGCCAGTGCCGAAAAATGCTCATGAGCTGAGAAGCTTCATGGGGCTAGCAAGTTATTATTAGAGATTTGTGGAAGGATTCTAAAAAATAGTGAAACCCATCACCACTTTGCAGCACAAGGGGGTCAGGTATGAATGGACAAAAGAATGTGATAGTGCATTCATTGAGCTTAAGAGGTTACTAACTAGTGCACCAATTCTACGAGTGTCAGATATGGAAAAGTACTTCACAATCTGCACGGATGCCTCAAAGCAAGGGTTGGGGGTCGTGCTAATGCAGGATGGAGGAGTGATAGCTTATGCATCAAGGAAGTTGAAGAAACACGAAGAGATTTACACTACTCATGATTTAGAATTGGCAATTGTAATGCTAGCTCTAAAACTTTGGAGGCACTATCTTGTGGGGCAAAACTTTGAGCTCAAAATGGACCATCAAATTTTAAAACATCTCTTCACTCAAAGGGATCTGAATGCCAGGAAAAGGTGATGGAGTGATTTTATGAGTGAGTACGATTTTGGTATTTCATATATCAAGGGAAAAGAAAATGTGGTCGCAGATGCCTTGAGTAGGAGACCATGTGTCTTCTCCTTGGTACCCTTAAAGGTAAATATGAGGGAACGTGTGTTGACGCAACTACAAGGAGATAGTTGGTATCTAAAGGTTACTTAAAACCTCCAGAGTGGAAGGCAATTAAATCCAAAGTATGAAGGATATAGTTTGGAAGCAGATAGACTATTGAGATATCGTGGAACGATGTACATCCCTGAAGATGGCGATATTCGAAGCATCATACTGAAGGAAGATTTTCTTCTGGGTAGGCATGAATCACGATATAGTCCATTTCGTCACAAAATGACAAGAGTGTCAACAAGTGAAAGCTGACCACCATCACCCGGAAGGCCTCCTACAACCACATGATGTTCCTATGTCCAAGTGGGAAGTCATTTCTATGGATTTTGTTGTGGGGTTGTTGCTCACATCTCATAGACACAATGTCATTCTTGTGATAGTTGATAAGTTAACCAAGAGTGCTCATTTTATTTCGGTTAGAGACACTTACGATGTCACTGATGTGGCACGCGTGTTTGTAAGTGAGGTCATCCATTTGCACGGGCTACCTAAGAAGAACATTTTAGATAGGGACTCTAGATTCACTTCTAGGTTTTGGACAAGTTTGCAGTCAACGTTGGGGACTCAGTTGAACTTAAGCACAACTTATCATCCTGAAACAGATGGGCAAACTGAGAGAGTAAATCAATTCATGGAAGACATTCTTAGGATGTATTTCATGGATAATCAAACCCATTGGGAGAAGTACCTACCTTTGGTAGAGTTCACCTACAATAACAGTTTTCATAGCTCCATCGGAATGCCACCCTACGAAGCTCTGTATGGAAGGCCATGCAGAACGTTGTTGAGTTGAGATAGATTAGAAGACCGAGTAACAGTTGGGCTCGAATTGACTCAAGAGATGGAGGAATAGGTGATTCAGATTAGGCAAAGACTAAAGGAAGCAGATGATAGGCAGAAAAGTTATGCGGATGCACATAGGATCGACCAAAGTTATGAAGTGGGAGACCAGGTTTTCATTTGTATCGGGCCTAACAAGAGTACCATATGGTTTGGGAAGGGGAAAAAGTTGTCACCTCGATTTATAGGATCGTTTATAATCCAAGAGAAAATTGGACCTGTTGCCTATCGTCTCATACTGCCACCCCACCTGCATAAAACTCATAATGTTTTTCATGTATCTGTTTTACGTCATTATGTTACTGATCAATCACATAAACTAAATTGGAAGGAATTGCAGGTATCAGATGCAGGAACTCTCACGATAGAACCATTATGCATATTGGATTGTAGAGTCTGACAACTCAAGAACCATCTTGTAGACCAAGTTAAGGTCCAGTGGGACAAGTATAGTCTAGGATCTGCTACTTAGGAAGACACCGAGACACTATGACAAGATTATCCCTCACTTTTTTTGCCACCTCAAGAATCTGTTTCTCAAAGGTTGGGTGTATGTAACACCACCTTTTGACTTAGACAACTAGGATTACCTGAGGCCTAAACACCTTTATTTTCTATTCACCGTGAAACTATTAAATGATACACTTGAACTTTTAAGATGTATGAATCTTTATGAATGTTTAAATGTATTTGGATAATGATGGTTATGATGCGATATATTGTGAGAATGTAAATTTTATGAATGTTTAAATGTTATTGATGATGATGGATATGATGCGACATATTGTGTGAATGAGAATCCTATGAAGGTTTAAATGCTATTTGAATAATGTTGGATATGATGCAATTTGTTATGTAAGTGATAATTTTATGAATGGGTGTCGTTAATTGAATTATGGGATAATATGAGATCTATTTATAACTTGAAAAATTTGATGTTAAAGTTGTTGGTACGTGGATACCGAATTGAAATTATGGTTGTGTGCAATTACAAGATGATAATGCATAGAAATGTATGAGTTTGTGTTATAGACTAATCTGCAGGTTATGGGCTATGCAATAGCCAAGGGATAATGATGATGAAAGTGGATGTCGTGACCACTAGCCGAGAAACAATATGGTATGAATATTTGTATGTGAAATTATATTGGTTTGGATGCATTGTTGTGATATGTGGACCAATGCAGGATTTCAGGTGGTAAGATTTCCCAAAACTGAATAAACGATGACAAAACTCCCAACAACATGGTGCCACTATATATTCCATTGTAGGGTGTGGACCCTAGTTATGATTAGGAGGGGTGGAGGCATTTCCCACCGTGTATCCTTCGAAACCTAAAGTCATGGGAGAACGATGTTAGCTCACGCTCCCCTAGACATGTGATGATGACTGTCAGTTACCTGCTGGGGAAGCTTGGTCAAGATAGTGACACTTCCACTTACGGGTTCTATTTGGAGTTAGATCAATATAGTTGATGCTCCAAGATAGTCTAGCATAGGAAGGATATGAATGGAAGATGGAAGTAAGTTAGGGAGGAAGGATGAGTAGAAATAGTGTAGAGTGTATGGAGATTTGTCTTATGTTGGAACTCATTGTTTTCCCTTCTGAAAAGAAAATGTATATATATGTGAATATTCATAATTATGTAACTAAACTACAATTGTCTAAATAACATTTTTGAGCTAGATAATTGTAATTAAAGGATTTCGCAAACATTTGATTGGTTTATTCTTTTATAAAATGAATAGTCTTGTTGAATGGATTGGATGCATATGGAAATTACTATAGAAATGATAGTTATTGATATTAGTACATGAACGAGACTTGTATGTACTAGCTACACATGCATTTCTTGCACATGTACACTAGTATGTATGAGTTTATTGGCTTACTTACTAATAATGTCGGTTATTTGTTAGAAATGTGTGAACCATGTTTATTTTCCCATGTATCATAAAATACTTTAACTTCGGGACGAAGTTTCCTGAAGGGTGGGTGTATGTAACAACCCTAGCTAAATGATTGCTTAAGATTTACCAACTATAATTAGTTAAATAATTAACTATCCTAATGTGTATTAGTTAAATAATGATTATTTATTAATAATATTAATTAATTACTTATTTTTTAATATATGTTGATTAATTAATTAATTGATTGATTAACAAATTTAATGTTTAGGGTAAAGAATTAAATACTTAATAACTTTTAATTCATTATTATAAAACTTTACGTATGCATGGGATGAAGTATTGAATGGAGGGATAAGGTATTAAATGGAGGGATAAGGTGGGTGGCATTAAAGGAGGGTAGGGGGTGGTGAATGGAAGAGGATATGAGGGGGGAGAGGCCTTCGGGAGAGGGATTATTATTAAATTTTGGGGGAGAGGAAGCATTATTTTGAGAGAAAGACTGTATTTTTTGTTTGGTATTTTTTGGTTTGGTCTAGAGAGTTTGGGTGGACTGTTACAGGGGTGCACCAGGTTGCTGGGAGTTTTGGGCTCGGGGGCCAGGAATCCTCATGGAATCCTGGAGCTAGGGAGCCGGATAGGATTTGTTCCTAGCTGGCAGGGAGCAAATATTCAGTTTTGGGCAAAGTTCGGGCAGAGCAGTGGAGAGGACAATCGGAGATTGGGGAATTAACATCAGACAGAGGTATGTAATTTCATGAATTTGCTGTGTTATGTGGTTGTTAATTAAATTTACTTTCATGATGTTGATAAATTTAATTTATGCTAAATAATCAATGATTATAAGTTAATGATGAAATTGTATAGCATATATTTTTCTTTATTCTTTATTTTAGTGTGTGTTTTATAAGTCTTTGTGGGGACAGAGACCTTACAACATCTTACCATACTTCCACTCACATGACTCCTTTTGAAGCAATCTATTGGAAAAATCCATTGTCGGTTCTCTCATACATGTCATTTATCTCCAAGGTTCAGGAGGTTGACAACAATATTACAATCTATGCAGACATTCTTCGTACCCTCAAAGAAAATTTGGTCATGGCTCATAATCACATAAAGAAAAAATAAAATCAGGGTCATTCTAAATGTTAATTCGCTGAAGGAGACCATGTGTTTCTTTTTCTACAACCTTACACGCAAACCTCACTAAAAAATGAAGAATATCATAAAATTTCCCCTAAATTTTATGGTCCTTATACAATTTTTAAGCGAGTGGGGCCAGTCGCCTACCAGTTAGCTCTGTCGAGTCATTCTAAGCTCCATCATGTTTTTCATGTCTCATTCTTAAAGAAAGTGATTGAAATTAAGTGTCATACTCAAACCAATCTCCTTGAGTTGTATGAATAAGATTACATTTGGGTTTTTCCACAAGTTGTCTTGGACCAATGAGAGAACCATCTATGTCAGCACACCATCAAGGAAGTGTTAGTTTAGTGGAAAGATACAACTCCAGAATATGCCACCTAGGAGTCGACTACCATTCTACAACAATTTTCTCATCTCAAGCCTTAATGACAAGGTTATTCTTCAAGAGGGAGGGCATGTTAGGGACCAAGCCTCCCTAACCTCTCATGTAGGTAGAATAATATATTTTCCATGTAATAAAGGCTGACATTAGTTAATAAGGTCTATTTAATAATGTAAACAAGTCTAATGTAAGAAGACTTTATAGAAGCTCCCGCTTCTAGAAATAGGAGTAGAATGCATGATAAAGTCTTGTCTTGAGAATTACTGTAATAGAGCTCTGCTCTGCTAGAGGTTTCCCCTCGAAAAGGTAAGTGAACTTGGCTTTCTATAAATAAAGGTATCATTTTTGGTGTTGTGGTTCTCGATATTTTGTTGTTTCACTGGTATTTACTGCAATATTTATGTTTTCTTCTTATTAAAATACATCTGGTACCTAACAATATTAAACATTTTACCAACATTGCCTTCACAATTTTACAAGTCGATATTTATTTTGGACTGCACTATAAATATGGATATGCATTATTTAAATGAGCAATAGTACCAAGCCTCTTAGTGATGGTTTTGTTTCCTTTTATAGAATATTGTGATGTAGGATAGTTTAGGATAATTTAATCTCAGTGGATTGTGGAACACTTGTGAAGGATATCATAATTACATTAGATGGCAAAGAAACTTGGTTTTATCAAGGGTTGGTGGATGCCTTTAAAGGAAGTATTAGGGATGTAGTAGAAAGTGAAGTGACATCCAAGCTTATGGAAGACAATGTAAGGCTTGATTCCTTCTTACAAAACCTACCCAAGAAAATGGGAATTGATAATATTTTGGCATTGAATTATACAATCATGAAAACCCTTATTGTGTCTCCTACAACTATTAGCATTGGAGTTGAAGGATTGTTTGTGGATGTGAGATCTTTAGATGTCCTTTTGCTTCCAGTTTACAATTCTCATCCTAGTATCTCTTGTAGTGGTTCGTCAAAGATGTTGGAAATCACATTAAGTCAAGTTGTGTTGAATTCGGCAACAACTGTGTACACTAATGAAAGCTTACTAAACTTGTTAGTGGATAAATTTCCAAAACAGTCTTTTCTGAATATAACTAGCTCAAGTTTGGTTTTATTCCTCAAATCTATGGCAAGTATCCCAGTGATGACATGACACTAAATATTTCCATTTCTTATCCACCAAGACATTACTTTGGATGGAGTAGAGGTTGTTGTGTTACATATATGGTAGTGGATGGTGTGGATAGCAATGACACCATCCTAGTGGCATGCATATCTATGGTGATTTCTACCAGTAGATCTATGGGAGTTTTTGGGAACAATATTATTGGTGTAGCAAATTTAAGTGGCCTTACTCTGAAGCTTAAATGGAATAATATAAGAAATTTCCATATGCATTTTATTTAGGTTTTCAGCAATAGAAGATGAATGAGAAGGTTTCACAGTAGGGTGAATTGGTAGGTGACCCTCCACCTTTTTTTGCTTCCACTTAGGGAATGTTTTAATGGATTCTTTTACTTTTCATTACATGCTAAATGATTTTATCTTGAGGGTATTCATACACATGGAAAATGTGCAATCGATCAAAGGTCTTAATATAACCAACTAAATTTATCCTTTTAGGTAATATATACGTTGAAATGTACATTGGATCAAAGGGTTGGAGCATGAATCAAAGAATTTGACTTGCAATAAAGTAGAGTGTATGTGTTATTTTGGTACGTTTAGCTTTATGATGGTATTCCTTCAAGGCCTATTTGTGGAAACAACTAATTCTGTATGACGACACTGTAATGTTTTTGCTACATTCCATGATGTAGTTGGTTGCAAGGAGTGTGGTAGACCAACACTTGGTTTGGAAGACCATGTGCACCTTAATCCAAGTTATGGATTCTATTGGACCTATTTCAACTTGGGATGATTGTTAATGTATGCAGTCATTAAGATTGATCACCTTGTAGATAAATATTGTGACCAATAAACTTGAGGAACATTTGATTGTGTTTAGATATGAGTACCTTTGGATATTTTTGGTAATTTAGATTGAAATTTTGCATTTCCAATGTTTCACATGTTGGCTTACTGAGAGAGGGGGTGAATCAATAATAGAGAAATTTAATAATTTTTAACCATAAATTGCAAGTGTTAAATCAATGTAGCATTATCATCCAATAGTTGTAGAGTAAACAAACAATGAACAAATGAGCAATCATACACATACAAAGTACACCATTGTTTTTATGTGGAAACCCAAAGTGGGAGAAAACCAAGGAATGTTTTTTCTTATATGTATTTAAGAATTACATTCATTGGAAGAACCAACTTCCTTTGTTTTCCAGCTGCAACTCGAAGGAGGCTCCAACCCCCTAGTTTCTCAGGCTACAACCTGAAGGAAGCTCCAACTCCCCAATTTTATGGCTACAACTAGAAGGACGCTACAACCTGAGGAAAGCTCCAACTCCCCAATTATCTAGCTACAACTAGAAGGAGGATACAACCCCCTATGTTCTCTAGATACAACCAAAAGGTGGCTACAACCACCTATCCTTGCCCCTTCCAACCGCCATGACGTAGAAGTAGAATGATGGAACCACTGTCACACTATCACTCTGAGATAACTTGTAATCAACCTGTAACAACCTGTAACAACCTGTACCAATAACTTGTGCCAACATGTACCATACATCAACCTGTACCATAAACAAATGCATCAACTATGCATCAAACTTATACAAATAACCTGTCACAATAACCTGTCCAAACAACCTGTAATCAACTGGTACCATAAACAAGTGCATCAACCATGCACCAACCTGTACCTCAACCTGTACCATCAACGAGTGCATCAACCACACACAAAATATGTACCAATCATGCATCAAATACACATAAACTATGACTCATCAAGATGTACCAACATCATCAACTATACACTTGATGTATGTGCCAACTCATCAACTACTTGTCTCAACCATGTACCCAACATGCACTTCAACCAAAATCCTTCATCAATTTCACATCCAAATATGATTTTTAACTCTGTAATAGACCTGGTGTGTATGATCACATACCTTAAAACCTTCCTTAACTTTAACAACAAGAGACTATCATTTTCATCAAATTTTACTTTAGTCTCACATGAGTAATTTTGGATTACTCAACAACCTTAACTTGAAATAATCATAACTATGTACCTGTAATGAATACAGATCTGAAAATAGTACACAATATTCTTCGGTGTCTTTTATGTAATTCCTCCATGTTTCACTACTTGGAACCTCTCAGAAAAGGAGGTATAGAAAAAATGGCATACCTTGTTGAATTTTGGCTTATTCTAGAGAGTGTTTCACGCACAAAATATTTTTTGTATGGATATGAAAATGGTACACAAAATACTAAAGATTGTACTCTAACCAATACATTTGGTCTTACTGAATTTTTATCTGTTATGAAGAATTTATGATGTTTTTACCCGAAACACTTGTTTTAGACTAGTTTCAGGACTAGCCACAAACCCTATTTTCCACGGAGTGTAATGCCAAAAATAAAACAACCCACAAGTTGAAATTTTTATCACAACTACTTGGATATGTTTCCTCAACAGCCTCCCAATTTCACAATCTGAATCATTCTAGAAAACAATTTATTGTGAAAATAGTGATATGACTTGTAAATAACATACCTTAGGAAGCATCATCAAAAGAATTTATCCTCCCTTTAATTTCGGCCTTCTTTACTTCACCTTCCCTCTGAAATTCAGCTTAGATATCTTTTTTTTTACCTCAGTCACTTGTAGATATTCAATATGCTCAAGTGTGATTGAAAATGAGAGACCATTGCCTCTTATTTATACGTTCATGTAGCTTCCTCAAGGGGTTACCTTCTAACCATCTTAACCCACTTTCTTTATTTTAGGGCTAACCCACTTCTAACCACTTGTCCACTTAGTAATTTGTCCATTAACTTTATTATTTAAATAATTTATTTTGTATCCACTTTGACTTATAGTACACTCATCACTTCACTTTATTATTTAAATTACCTTCTAACCATCTTAACCTACTTTCCTTATTTTAGGGCTAACCCACTTCTAACCACTTGTCCACTTAGTAATTTCTTCATTAACTTTATTATTTACATAATTTCTTTTGTATCCACTTTGAATTATAGTACACTCATCACTTCACTTTATTATTTAAATAATTTCTTCTTTGCAACCACTTTGACTACTTTGACCTTTTGGGGCTTCTAGATGACTCATGAGGGTTCTCCAACTTCACA
>SNQJ01S0008142.1:95634-129752 GCA_010110895.2 Picea sitchensis
AGAAATGATAGTTATTGATATTAGTACATGAACGAGACTTGTATGTACTAGCTACACATGCATTTCTTGCACATGTACACTAGTATGTATGAGTTTCTTGGCTTACTTACTAATAATGTCAGTTATTTGTTAGAAATGTGTGAATCATGTTTCTTTTCCCATGTATCATAAAATACTTTAACTTCGGAATGAAGTTTCCTGAAGGATGGGTGTATGTAACAACCCTAGCTAAATGATTGCTTAAGATTTACCAAGTATAATTAATTAAATAATTAACTGTCCTAATGTGTATTAGTTAAATAATGAGTATTTATTAATAATATTAATTAATTATTGTTTAATATATTTTGATTAATTAGTTAATTGATTGATTAACACATTTAATGTTTAGGGTAAAGAATTAAATACTTAATAACTTTTAATTCATTATTATAAAACTTTACATATGTAGGGGATGAAGCATTGAATGGAGGGATAAGGTATTAAATGGAGGGATAAGGTGGGTGGCATTAAAGGAGGATAAGAGGCAGTGAATGGAGGAGGATATGAGGGGGAGAGGTATTCAGAAAATGGGACTTTTGGAAATTTGAGGAAGAGGAAGCATTATTGGATAATAGAGACTGTATTTCCTGGTTGGTATTTTCTACTTTTGGAGTTTGGGTGGACTGTTACAGGGTGCACCAGGTTGCTGGGAGTTTTGGGCTCGGGGGCCAGGAATCCTCACGGAATCCTAGAGCTAGGGAGTTGGATAAGCTATGTTCCTAGCTGGCAGGGAAGAAAGATTTGGTTTTGGGCAGAGTTCGGGCAGAGCAGCGGAGAGGACAACCGAAAATTGGAGAATTAGCATAAGACAAAGGTATGTAATTTCATGAATTTGTTGTGTTATGTGGTTGTTAATTAAATTTACTTTCATGCTATTGATAAATTTAAATTATGCTAAATAATTAATGATTATAAATTAATGATGAAATTTTATAACATATAATTTTCTTTATTCTTTATTTTAGCGTGTGTTTTATAAGGCTCTGTGGGGACAAAGACCTTAAAGTATACAAAGATAACAAAAGCATTACTAGAAACCATAATAAGATAATTATTGATACACTACAAAGAAAACATCAACATTTTTTTAGTGGAGGATTTTATGAAACCTATCTAAAACATTTTCCCTTCTTTGTTTATAGCAAGCAAATGTTTCTAGTAAAGGTGGATAGTTGGAGGTTTTAGAAGAGGATTTTTTTATTGGTGTGCATACACATGAACTATGTGCTTATATATATGGAGTACTAGTACATTATATGTGTGTGTGCATCGGAGGTCATGGTCACTAATCCATAATAAACTATATATTTAACTCAACGCAAAACATACTATATTTAGTGTGTCTTAAATTCATTATCAAACCGGTGCATAACTATATAAAACACACTAAATGAGGTTTATATATTTTATTATATAGTACTAGTATTTATGTTAAAAATTAAACAAAAATATTAGTGTGCTTACATCAAAGATGCACTGGTGCATTCCCTATATATGTGCAAAGATTGTTTTATTATTATACGGTAAAGTTCATGTTGGTGAATCTTTCAACAATAAGGGCTTCAATGTGCACATTCATCATATGCACAAAATAAGGTTTAGATATTTTGTGAAACAATGTTATTTTTATATAAAAAATTACAACTCATCGGTGTGCTTCCTTAAATGGCACACGATGCATTTTCATTAACAGTGAAATGTTAAAACATTTTCTTAATGGCGCATTTATAAAATTCAAGTGCATTGATGTGTCATTATTTAGATGTACTGAATAAGATTTAGCCATATTTTTATACAATATTGGTTTTATTTATATAAAAAAAAAAACTTGCGAGTGCACTTTCTAATAGGGCATCCTATTGTGATTACAATATCTTCACATTATAAAGCATAAATATTCACATTATAAAGCATAAATAATATGGTGAGTTTATACATATTAAGTGTATAATTACATTTATATCTAAGAATCATTCAATAAAGTTTAGATAATTTATCATAAATTATATGTTCTCTTTAAATAAATTTCAAAACCTAAATGTTGTGCTAAATAAGATGTACACTCATTGGTGTGCATTGACAATTGGTACAACAATTTATAAATTTTAAAAAATATTGTAGTCTACCATAAACATAAACATAAGATCACATTGTGTGTCTCACTATTAAGTGCACTAAGGTAGGGTGATATAATTTTTTTACCACCCCATAAATTCATTTTTACGCTTCTTTTAGTTCTTCCAACATCATGAGCATTGGTACTCACCATCCTTCTATGATTTCCCTTTTGTTAGTGCCACCGTGTTGATGCCACCGTGTTGAGAGATTCCTTGATTTTTTCACTTCACTAATGAATCTAGTTAATTGAATTTTGAAAATTGGTAGCATGTTTCATTTTTTTTTTATCTATGTGGAAACCATGCCTTCCTGAAAGGAAAGATACCAAACAAACTTTTTGCTACCTCCTTATTTACATTTTTAGTAGATTAAAATTTAGAATTTATCTTAATTTTTTTTTTCATTTTTTTTTTAAAACATTTCGTGCAATGAATTTAATCTATTCATCTTACATTGAATTCTCGAGTGTGTCATGTAAATTAATAGGACATAGTTGTTATCTCTTGAGATGTTCCATGTTATAATTGGAACTATGCCAAGGCACTTTAGAGCTCAAACTTAAATACGGTTTTTAAGATATGTTCTGGTGGAACTAATCATAATATTTTTCTTTAATTTCTCAAAACCCTCATAGTCACTCTAGACATGACTAGTATAGGACTCTCAACCCAAGAGGCATTCTCCCATTTGTATCAGACATTTGAAATTTAAAGGAGATGGATGGATGAATTTCAGAAAGAAAAAACAAAGTAAACATACAAGGTATTCGTATGAACAAATATTGCAATCTTAACAAAAAAAAATGTTGACAATTAAGAATTCAACAGTGAAAACAATGTAGATCAGAAATCATGAAGGGCATACACTTAGGACAACATTATTATTGATACATTAAACAATCTCAAAATATTTTTGTATTCATTAAATCACATCAAACACACATGGGAAGTAAATTGGCAATTTATGCTAAAATCGATTCCAATCACATAACAAAACACCATACCTTTACAATGGATATGATTCCAATTGTTGTCGGAGGCTTTCATTAATGATCAAATCAGATGTACAATTTTTGAAGAATAATTTTGGATTTACATGAAGAATACAATGGATTACAATACAATGTTATAGACTGATACAATCGTGGTCAATGAACCTCTATAGTGCCTTGGCCCTCTTCTCATAATATGTCTTCTTTCCTATGAGCTTTGTTGGTCTGGAAAACTATAAAAATAACTTACACTATGATCCCAAAAAATGATGACCCTTGCCAGATCTTCCTTGCTTCTCTTTTCCAAATGCACTCTTGTCCAAAATCACTTCTTGAAACTTCTTTCTACTTTCTTGTTCTTGAAACAACTTGTTGTTTCTTCAAGTATTTTGACTTAGTAACAATTTTATTTACATAGTAAAATTAGTTACCATGTTTACCCCTTTTGGGACGATTGAGATCTAATTGGTTCTCCTTGTCTTTGAAAATTTATTTTGGTAAATTGAAACAAGTTCTTCAATTTTTTTCCCATTGGGTACATTTGATCATTCAGACTCCTCACTACCTCATCCAAATTGGTATATTTCTCATATGATGGTTGAGGTAAATTTTTGAAGATCATATTTGGATTATCAAGTAGTTCAAAATCATTTTCCAACAGATCTATTACATCTTGGTCCTTTAAAGTCCCTTCAATATTGTAAAACTTGCCATTATTGTTTCTCCTTGCATCCAATAGAAATATAATAATTATTCTTTGAATAAAAATCTCCATTTCCATCCCTAAGAGATGGAATCCCATGCTTTATAACAACACTAAAAATATTCTTGAAAGAACCAATTTCACCCACAAGCTAATGTGATTTATTATTAGAATTGTGTAATATCCTTTTCTTTGTGAGGATTATTTTAGCATCCATAACAATTCTTGTTCAATCAGTAACATTCAATTATTTTATCTCTGACTTTGTTCTACCATTTAATAAATTTATTATGTCACTGGTTGTATTTGGCTTTTCTCTAGCTCATTAGATATTTTCTTAATATCAACAAAAGCAACAATGACTAGTTTAGTTCATCTTGCACCACAGAAAAATAACACCAATTCTTGAATATGGTAGTGTCTATATTATCCAAAACATGTTTGGCCCCTTTCATAGCTGATATACCTATCACCTTTATCTTCAAATGAGCTAACTCATTTTTTTCTTCCTCTTTGGCAACATTGATTTGTTCCAAGAGTGTTTGCCTTGTCTTTAAATGTTCTTCCAATTATGTTATCTTAACATCCTTATGTTTGAGCTTATTTCTCAAATTATCCAGTTCAATCCCCTTCACACTCAAATATTCCATGACTTTAGATAGACCTTCATCCAGATATAGTGAAGAAACATGAAATGTACTTGACTTGGATTCCAACAATAATTTAGTCTCTTGAGCTTTCAAGGCCTCATTCTCATCCTATATACGTTCTATAGTCTTGTTGCTTCTACCAATTTTCGATATAGCTACTATTTGTCTTCAAATATTGATTGTAGCTATGGTGTCTGCACATGATGTATATCTAGGAAATTCAAATTCTTCTTAAGTGCCTTTATTTCATTGTCTTTTTATTTTATCAAATCCCCTACAACATTAGGATTTTTAGGATCCACACTCAAAGAAACAATCTTCTTTTCCAATTCAGTGACTTGAATTTATTTGTCTTTGGTTGCCAACTTCTTTTGCTTGAGTTGCTTGTCAATTTTCACCACCATGTTTTGCATTTTTTGTACTCTGGAAACACATTGGAGTACTCCTTTGTAAAGCATATCATTGGTTTTCTTCTGTAATTACACCATGTCCACTGGGTGTACATCACCAAGCTTCATATTCATTTGTGTACCTTTGTAGTCAGCAGGTGAATGAGTTGTAAGACCTTTTGGCTCAAGTATGGCAAAGTTAAATGTCCTTTGTTGATAATTTGTTGCAGAAAGTACTTTTCTCTATGCCATATTTTCTCCCCATGCTTGAGGATATATATCCTTATTAATATCATAATTTTTCCTCTTGATATCCATGTATTGAGAAGATAGGGAAGATGACTTATCAAGTGTCCCTAGAAGAGTATATGCATGTGATGATTCTATTGATGTCAACAATGAAGAAGTGTGATATTCTATTTTATCAATAGGATCTCTTGATTTTGAACTAGATTCGCTTGTCTCTTGACTATGTATACTATGTCATTCACTAGTAATTGTTACTACCACTCCTTGTGCTTCTGATTCATCACCAGTTCTAGCCCTCTTAATCAATTGTCCCCCCCATGGCTCATTCACCTCCATTTCAGATAATATATTTGAAAATGTTCTTTTTGTTATTTGTGATTCCTTCCTTTGGGGGGGTTAATATTCACTTTTCTAAGTCTTTCTATAGTTTAGGTGCTTGATCTTGCACATGATTTTCTACGATTTCCATAGTTTCCTCCCACGAGTCAAGATTATAAATCCTATCTAACAATGGGTTTGGTTAATGCTTGTAGATGGGCCTTCTTACTGATATCACATTGAATGAGTCGTAAACCCATTTTTTCCCTTTCTCAAAGTGCAATTGCTATACCGTTTCTGTTGTAAATTCCAATGTTGTCATGAATTTCACCAAGAAGGGGCCAAACTCCCAAGCTAGCTTAAAAGTTATGGTTTATCTATATTGGGAAAAGTGTGGATGGTCAGAGTGGAGTTTCTTCCTTATGTACCCTAATGTAAATATTTTAGGAGTTGATCTAGGTGGACATTTTTGTTCTCCCACCTATTCCACTAGCTCAACATACATTTTCCATTTTGGCAATTTTTCTATAGTTTTTTCAGGTCCCAAACTTACGATGTCATTTTGAAGCCCTAAATGATGGTTTTTGACATGGAAGTTCCCACTAGATGTCTATTGGAATGTATTGGTCTGTTCGGAATTTGTACTCATCGACTAGACCTTTCCAATGAGGTATCAAGTGCCCTAGACAAATATCATATGCAAACAAATTTCCCTAGGGAATTTGATGTATCAACTACCCCCATTGGGGCCCACAAACCTTTTGGAATTTCATCTTCTAGTGTTAGGGTTTTCTAATTTATTATTTATGTTAAAAAGGCCTTGGGAGCCTCATTATAATGATCTTCTTGTGAATGCATGTACTCGTCACACATCGTCTCAAATATAGGCTACCAATATTCTAACAAGTTCATTTCACTATGTATTTTATTTTACAATCTCTGCATATTTCATTCTTTAATATAAGTTGAGTATTGTTGTATATATGTGTTTTTGTCTTATTTATGTGTTTCATTTCGTCCCCTCATAAATTCAGATCAATGATATCACATTTTTCTCCTCTTTATTAGTTTCTCGTTGCATGCCCCCAATGATGTTAGAGTATATGGCATTGGGACTTGAACTGGTCAAAACTTTGTAAGACCATCCTCGTTGACCCCGACGACCAGCCATGGAGGAGGAACAAAGAGATGAGGGATTATGAGATCCTATTAAGATATTTCCTAAGGATTTCCTTTTGAAATAGAGGAACAATATGATGGATTAGTTTTCCCAAATCCTTCAACGGTTTCTAGCAACAACATAGGAATATTTGTCAAGCGACCACTTTGGAGATGCCACCCCCTTCAAGGTACAATTTGTTGATGTTTTTAGTAGCATCAGATGGGTACTTCCACGTTGGCTTGTTTCTAACACATGGAAGTCGTCTAATGCATCTCAAAATATTAGGAGAGTCACTTTATGTAAGTGAAAGTACTTTTGTAATAAAGTGAGTTTAATTTAATTAAATCCCTAAGTATTTGGCATTAGTAATTAAATTAAGTCCTAGCCATTAGATCTAAAGTGTATGTGATATTAGATCTCAATCGTTGATCACTTTAGGAGATCTCGGGTTTTGGGCTCAGGGTAAAGTCAAGTTTATAAAATATATCCTATGTGAGAGGAGGAGACATGGTGATGGTACACAAAGAGTGAGTGAGCATTCAAGTGTGCAGGGGTAGGGAACAAGGAAAGGGTGTAAGGGGGAAACAAGGGAAGTATAAACTAGCTATATCGAAGGACTGATCTTGCGTAATAGGGCTTGGCTACTTGCTTCATTTGTATTTTCTTAGAAGGGACATTATCCTAGGATGGAAGCCTTGATTTTATTTAATAAAATCATCACAAATATGGTTTTCCCTTCAGGGTCTTTCCAGGGGTGTTTACCTAAATATCTTGTGACTTGTTATGGTTTCTATTTAATTTCTTCCATTGATTATTTTTCGTTTGTTGTCCCTTGACTAAATTTTGGGAGTTTCTTGGTCATGTTGGCCTATTTTGGGACTTTGACAGCCTATCAAAGGAGGATCACAAGTCAAAGAGGAGATCACGGGATCTTGGCCCCTTTTTGGGTTTTTGGGAATATGTAACGGGAATGGGATGTCGGCCCATGGGTTTACCCATGTTTAGGCCTATTTTGTAATGTATATATAGAAGGATAGGAAATATAGAAAGAGGTCAGTGTGCTAAGTGCTAAAGGAATGGCTAAGTTCTAGATCTATGTGATCAAAGGATTGTAAGTGCTCTGTGCATACTATGTGAGACATGTAGAGTTGAGTACAAGTCCCTCTGAGAGTCTATAGAAGGCTTTGTGTTGTAATACAAGGAATAAGGTTCTAGCTAGCTGCACAGATCTTTTGTCCTCTACGGAGTAAGGGTTTTGAGGTTGTATGCTTGTAACCGATTGACCGAAGACTATAAAGAAGAAGAGTTGGTGGATGTGGCCCTAGGGTGGGGGTGAACCATGTAAACCCTGTGTGATGTTCTTTGTGTTTTGTCTTGATGTATTTACATATTATATGAAAAATGATCTGATATGTTTCGATAAATCTATTCATGCTTGGTATGCTCATTCTGATCCATTTAGTGCTTGATATGCTGATTCTGATCCATTTATATATGCTAAGTGCTTGACTATTGTAGATTAGTGTGAATGCTGCGAAGATCTGTCTTATAAGAGAAGTGGTTATTGATTGTATATTAAGGAACTAACGGTGCTAAGTGCTCTAGTAAGCTGTATAATCACATATCTATGTCCCATATAGGTTGCAGACACTTGAGTCCTGCAACCACTCATGCTACTACCTCAGGTGAGACTTCATCTACTTCACAGGTGTTGTCGAAAGGCTTGGTAGTTAGGGATTTGTTGGTGCGTTGCTGTAGCATTGAACCCTGGGTCTGCCCCTATGCCAACAAATGGTTCCATTATCAGGACCTGAAACTGTGATTGTTGGGAACTGAGAAAGAAGAAGCTCTATGCAAAGATTCATCCTGAAATTGTGAAAGCTCTGTGCATAAATCTGTGCCCTAGTGCGTAGTATTCTAATTGAATTATAAAGATCTAAGCTAAAGAAATAAGATCAAATCTGAAAGAAAGAATCCTGATCTAAAGAAAAGAAGATCAGATTTGAAGGAAAGAAGCAAGATCTGAACGCTTGGCACTCTAAGAAAGGTAAAAGTAATAATTTATAATCAAAAGAGATAAGATCTGAAAGGTTTGTGCCCCGATAAAGGTAAGAATAGTTAAAAGTGTTAGATCTGGAAGCTTTGTGCCCTATACAAGTAAGATAAGTGGAAATTTTTGTTTCTAGAATATGGATCTAGGTATGTTTAATAGAGTCTGTCCTAGTTTGAAAGCTAGGTCATTAATAGATGAAATAATATTTGATATGAGTAGATCTGATAGGAATAGTGAAATATATGTTATACCTATGCAAAGAAAGAATGTTTGCACTAACGAATGGATGCAGGATCTTAGAAATAAATTGTTGCGGGTTAACTCATATGATCCTAGTGCACAATACAAAAGAAGATGGGGATCATTTAAAATGAAGAGAGGATTAACCCTCTGTTACAGTTGCAGAAGATCGGGACATCTTGCTAAGGAATTCCCTGGTGGAAGACCTAGTTGTCTTTGTTGTAAATCTCTAGACCATGAAGTATTAGATTGCCCTAGAATGATTTCTAATCTTGAAAGAATGAACCTGAATCAAGAAAACCCTAAGGACAATCCAGAACCTATGGACAAACCTGAAAAAGAATCAGAGAAAGCATTGCTACGGATGAAAGAAACCATGAATGACCACCAACATGTCAAATTATCAGATATCTTCAAAGAGAAGGAATGCATCGAAGAAAGAATATGAGACTTCAACATTGACTATGTTCTGGATGAGGAAACACAAATGAATATTATGCTAGAGAGAACCTGGGAAGATATAGGAAGGTCGGCTATGATCCCCTCACTAGGAGGAATAAGTTTATTCAGAGGAAATATAATAAACCTATGTGGAAGGCTTGCTCAGATACCTATGGCTGTCAATGGAACTTTGATAGAAGAAGATTTTGAGATTATTAATTTTGTCGAAGACAACGCCCCGTTTACCCAATAGGAAAATCTTGGATTGATAGAGACCAAGCCCGATGAAAGGAAGAAGAAGAAGTTTTGAAACATAAGAAGCAAGAGTTAAAATACTTTATGACTAGAAGGATCATGCACTTGATTTAAGAATAGGATATCATATCACAGATATTTAATTCTAGCAACCCAGATGTCAAAGCTAAGAGAACGTTAGAGGATCCAAAAAATATTGAGTTACCTATCCTAGACAAAATAGAAGTATTATCCAGGAACCCTAGGAAAGAATTTCAACAGCGTGAAGTAACTAAGACCAAAGAAGAAAAGAATCAGAATGAGAAAAGAATTACCGAGGCAAAGCTCACTGGAAAGAAGTCTAGAAAGTTAAGAAAGAAGAGGGCTAATACTGAAAGGTTATAGGAGGTTCTAGAGGGGACCTCGCAGACAGAAAAATTGTAGAATTGGAGCTTCACCGAGATATCAGAACAATGACACATGGCACTTCACCATGACGAAGCAATATAGTTGTTGGGGCCGATATATCCATTCAACTTCCGCTCCGAAAGGACATAAAATAAATAAAGGTTTGTCATTAGGTTGTTGGACTGTGCTATAATATATAGAACAGGATCATGCTCTCACCCAGAGCATAAAGGATACTTATGATGATGTAGAGAAGGGCACATGAGGCTACAAGGTAGCCTCTATCCAGAGTGACATAGTGTGCCTTGCCTGTCATCTAATCGTAGAAAAGCTAATTCACAAGAACCGACTGACCCAAGTAACTAGATTCGTAGTCAACCTCACAGGGAAGTGCGCAAAGGGACTACAAATGAATTGGGAAAAGTACATCATGAACCAGGTAGAACTAGATTGCAGGAAAGCGCAGGATTAGGCATACAAATTCCACTTCAGCTAGCTTCTTATCTTGATTTCTTTCATCGCATGGGAGATGCCGGAAGGTGCGACCTTCCCAGACACTAAGACATTTGAACCACTAGCCATGAAGTTTAGTATGTTGTGGTACTCCAGCGACATGAACAAGCAGTGGTAATCAAATTTCATCTTCCACACGTATTATAACCAGCTGAAGGTAGCCATACAGGCCACGCCTCGCATAACCCTGAACAGACTTCACAGTTTTAGACCCTTAATGAAATTCAACGTGGACCGTCATTTCATCTATATCACTGTGCGTTGATGATCATAAAAAACAACTACAATCATACTACAAGTTAATGGAGGATGACTTGGAGGATATTACCAAGGAATGGTCAGCATACCTCCTTGTTCTAACGAACCCTATAGAGATGTCCGATGTTGACAGCCCTAAAAATGCGCCAGATACAACCATACCTAGCAAGATAAAGAATACCAAAGAGGTCCATGATTTAGACAACACATCCATGAAGACTGCATCCATCTCAGCAGAGCAAGGAGATGATGGCACAGAATTCGAACATAAGAAAGGTGAGGTCACACCGCCAAGAGATGAGGAGGATCCTTAGAAGAAAAGGCAGGTTTCCCCTCCGAAACCTTCTTCAAGGAAGAAAATGAAAGCAACCAGAACCAAATTCAAGACCACCCTCACCTCAAATGACTTCGACTTCATCGTCGCAACACTAAATGATGCTTCCCTGGAGATAACAGAGAAGCAAGAAGCTAAGCAGGAGGAGGTATTCAGTTAGATTAAGGATGAACTCCAAGGAGTGTAGTAGGCACTACAGTCCATCCGCGCAGTATTCATTACGCCCTTGACAGTTGGAACACTAGAACTAGGTGATGAGCCCGCTCAATTACACCGGATCATTGATACAGTTGAAGCTTGCTTTCGACGAGCTCAGGGAGAAACAACACAAGCCACCTAGGCTTTAAATCAAGTACAAAAAGACCTTGAGGACCAAAGAAGTGATACAGAAAAGGAAAATTTTGCTCTACAAGAGAAATGGGATGAAGAAAAAGAAGAGCTACAAAAAAGAAAGGAACAATTACTCACCGAGAAACTTGAAGTTAAGGAAAGGGTCAATAGAGCACTTCATTCTGTGATAGTTGTTGAAGTACATACCGAGGAACAAGTTCCATAGCAGGTGGAACAACTGGAAGAGGTAATCCAAAAGCTATAACAATGCATCGCCAACTTAGAGCTTCGTGCAGTACCTGAAACCCCATAGGAGATAAGAAACCAAAGAGAATAAGTTGCCCACAACGCAGTTGACAGACTAAAATCTCTTGCCTTGGAGTGCAAGAAGCTCAGTACCCACAATGCCCAGACCTATGAAAATCTCACTGAAAATCCATAATTGTAGACACTGGAGTCGCAACTCCAAGAAGTGAAGCAGAACACAGATACACTACAAGCACAACTGAAGGCCCTGTCAACTGTAGAAATGATGAAGAGATTTCAAGAACAACGTACATCTCAGCAGCAGATCCATATCCTTCAAAGAAAAGTGATGGAAGTCACTCAATGACTTCAACCTATGCAAGATAAGGCATGTTTGTTGTTTACAAAGGTTGAGAGCCAAGGAGAAGAGATAGAACAAGTCGTCCTCACAGTAGAACAATTCCTAGAAGGTCTAGTGAACGACACAGTGATCCAGGAGTTCACCAAACAAGAGACCACAACACAAAAGAAAGTCAAAGTAGCTCGAGCCAAGCTCGAGGCGTTCGAGCCAGAATTGCTTAGACCAAAGTGACTCAGGACACGTCTCAAGTGAGTGTTGGGAGCCTCTTTTCCCTTGACCAAGTTCCAGGAATTTCTTGGTCATGTTGACCTATTTTGGGACTTCAAAATCTTGTCGAAGGAGGAGCGCAAGTCGAAGAAGAGATCACGGGATCTTGGCCCCCTTTTAGGCCCCTTTTTGGGTTTTTGGGAATATGTAATGGGAATGACATGTCGACCCATGGGTTTACTCATGTTTAGACCTATTTTGTAATGTATATATAGAAGGATAGTCAATATAGAAAGAGGTCGGTGTGATAAGTTCTAAAGGAATGGCTAAGTGCTAGATCTATGTGATCAAAGGATTGTAAGTTCTCTATGAATACTGTGTGAGACTTGTAGAGCTAAGTGAAAGTCCCCGTGAGAGACTGTAGAAGGCTTTGTGATGTAACACAAGGAAGAAGGATCTAGCTAGCTATGCAGATCTTCTATCCTGTGCAGAGTAAGGGTTTTGAGGCTCTGTTCTTGTAACCGATTAACCGAAGGCTATAAATAAGAAGAGTTGGTGGACATAGCCCTAGGGTGGGGGTGAACCACTTAAACCCTATGTGATGTTCTTTGTGCTTTTTCTTGACATATTTACATATTATATGCAAAATTATCTGATATGTTTGGATAGATCTATTCATGCTTGGTGCTTATTATATGTTAGAATGTTAGATCTGATCTAGATATTCATGCTTAGTGCTTGATATGCTCATTATGATCCATTTATATATGTTAAGTGATTGAATACTATATATTAGTGTAAATGTTGTGAATCTATGTCTTATAAGCGAAGTGGTTATTGACTGTATATTGAGGAACTAACGGTGTTAAGTGCTCTAGTAAGTTGTATAATCACATATCTGTGTCCCAACTAGGTTGCAGACACTTGAGTCCTGCAACCACCCCTTCCGCTACCTCGGGTGAGAATTCATCTTCTTCACAGGTGTTGCTGAAAGGGTCGGTATTTAGGGCTTTGTTGGTGCATTGTTATAGCGTTGAACCCTAGGTTTTACCCTATGCCAACATTGTTAATTAAGCTAGTTGTTTTGTTAATTAATAAAGAATTTTAATTTGAGTTAATAGTCAGGTGCTAGGCTCATTAAATTAGCATGGTATCAGATTCAAGACTTGAAGGAAGTCATATTTTCATAGAGATGATATTTTGTAGCAGTAAGAAATTGTTGTTTTATCTATGCGATTTTTTTTATTGCTGACAAGATGCATGGTAAATTAAAAAAAAAGAGACTAGGAATTCCATACAAAATCATACGAACACTACCATACAATCTGTATGATGTACAAACTTGTAGAGAATATTAGGCCTAGAGGCACAAGAAACATAGGGTTGAGAGGAGGCTTCATGTAATACAACAACATGAAGCTATTGGATGTTAGTTTTTGAAGGATGAGGATCCATAGAAAAAGAGAATCATCAGGATGAAGACGTGGAAATGTGTAGGTGGTAGGTTGTTGAGTGGAATATCGGTGGACCATACGTACATGGAGGAGACACTAGAGGAAGAGTAGAAGGATTTGGAGCTACTGAATGAATACACCGGGAGTTGGAAGTGAGAAGAAGAGGTGAAAACAACTCCAATGCAATGTTAGGATAGGGATCGAACCCATCCCAAAAAGTGATGACTAAGTGCACGAGAGGTGGTCTGGTATAGTTGAAAATAGACCTGCACATGGGATGAGGTTGATCGATAATAGGAGATAGAAAGACACCTACTGACAAGTTTGACAATTGGACATTCCATCAAGGAGGTGATGACAGTGGAAAGGATGTCAATCCGAAAAAAAATACTGCAGAGCCAACATACGTAAATAAGAGATGATATCTAGTAGAGGAGATCCATAACTGTGTGGGTAGAAAGTGAAGGATCCACTCACAATTAAATATTGCATGGGCTCGTAAGGTGAGCTACAATGTTAAGAAACCATGTGAGGAAGATCTGATCATCGGCAAGTGAGTGTACGGATAGAAAAGGTCAGTGTGTAGGAGAGCATCAAGGATGTGGTGGGACATGAGAGAAGTTGTCATCTAGATGGGGGTGCAGGATAGCGCAAATATTCAATTTGAGGCCATAGATAAGCCATAGAGTGCCACTAACAGCACTAGTCAGGCCCTGGAAACTTCTTGGGAGCCTCAAAGAGTGCGGGAAGGCCCAGGGAACATCACTGAGGCCTTGGGTAGTCCTAGATAATCCCAAGGCACTGAGCAGAAGTATTGGGTAGCTGACAGTATTATCCAGATATTTCCCATAAGGACTCGGACAACAGTCAAACAAGATCATAGGAGTCCAGGGAAATAACAAAAGGTTATGGGAATCCCTGAGAAATTTCGAGCAGCAAATTTGGGTAGCATACAAATATCCAAGAAGCGGCCATAGGTCCAAGTAATAGGAAGAAAAACCTCGAGCAAAGGTTTGGGTAGCTAGATAAGGAGGAAGATCGTAGTGTCCAACCTTAATTTTTGTTGATTCATCACATCAATTTGGAGTAGAGAAGGACTTTTTCTCAAGTTCTTGGGTCATGAAGGACTGTGACTCAAGGGGATCTTATATGGGTGAAAAAGGAATTTCATACAGTGATCAGAGGATGGAAAATATATCGAGTAGAGTGATAGAGGACAAGGAGTAGGTAGCTTCGAAGGTTGAGCAACTCATAGGGAGTCGGTCTTTAGGTTCATGTGGGAAGGAGAAACCTTCCAAGTCTGTCAAGGAGAAGTCATGTTACAAGATGACCATGCAGGATTCTTATAACTAGAAAGATTCTAGGAGAATAGGAAACAATTCTTCAAAGAAGGGTCCAAGAGAGATGGTAGGGATAGATTTCATTTCAGAGAGAGTAGCCAATCAGGTGAATTGGAGAGAAACCATGGTAGCATATCTAATAGCGAAGACAAAGAAAATTTCAGGTGGTGGAAGTACCTTCCTCTCTGAGAGGGAGTGTTGATGTTTTAAGTAGTGTTGAACATGTACTTCCACATTGACTTGTGTCTAGCACATGGAATTTGTCTAATTTCTATCACAGTCTTAGGAGATTCACTTTATGTTAGTGAATTTTATTTTGTAATAAAGTGAGTTTAATTAAATTAAATTCCTAAGTATTTGGAATTAGTAATTAAATTAAGTCATATTCATTAGATATAAAGTGAATGTGAGATTACATATTAGTCGTTGATCACTTTAGGAGATCTATGGTTTTGAACTTAGGGTAAAATCAAGGTTATAAAATAAAACCCATGTGAGAGGAGGAGACATGTTGATGGTACAAAAAAAGTGAGTGAGAATTTAGGTGTGCAGAGGCAGGGGCCAAGGAAAGGGTGCAAGGGGGAAGCAAGGGAAGTAGAAACCAACACGATCGAAGGAATGATCTTGGGTAATAGGGCTTGGATATTTTTTGCATTTGTATTTCCTCAAAAGGGCCATTATCCTAGGATGGGAGCCCTAATTTTATTCAATAAATCATCATATATTTGGCGTTTTTGTTGGGCTTTTACCCAAATATCTTTTGCAATGTTATGGTTTCTATTTAATTGTTTCCACTGATTATTTTTGATTGAGTAACCTAGTTGTGATTTTATTCAATAAATATGTTTTATTCAAAATAATCTATCAGTGTTGGGTTAAGTAAAATTAACACAATTTAATTTTGATATTCCTGCATTTGAAGGTTAGATAGATGTGGATTCTTTGGAAAAATGGTTAAACCTACAAGAAGGTTATTTCTTTATCCACAATTTTTCCAAAATGGAAAATATCACCTTTGCACTCCTTAAGGTATCCCCCCATGTCAAACATTGGTGAGAGACTTACTATGAGAAAAAATCCACAGAGGATTCTGGAATATTTTGAGTCAAGCCCATTTGGGACTCATTTATGGATGCCATCAAGGAAAAATATTACCATGTTGGAAACTACGGTGACCAGAACACAAGATGGACCACACTCTGTCAAGAGAGGGACCAAATAGTTTTGAAGTTCAAAAATTCCTTCCATACCTTGCACACCAAGTCGGGTATCAGAGACTCCAAGAAGAATATGGTTTTAAAATACCATGGGGCCGTACAAAGGTACATCCAAACATAAATAGAGTTTCTAGACATTTTTTCATTGAGAGCCGCTTGTCAATATGCTATCAAAATTGAGAAATTTTTTAAATAGAGGAATAAGTGGGAGTTTAGATCTATGAACACATCATAGTAGAAGCTAAGAAAAGGAAACCCCAACACATAGAACAAAGAACAAATAAAGGATGGACATCTATAGGACAACCAGTCAAAGATGCAAACAAAGAAGTGTAATGGGAAGATGAAGAAAGACAATGGGAAGTGGTGTGAATTCCATAAAATCCCATCACACAACACCGATTAATGTCACTCAAAGTAGTCATTGGTGGCCAATATAAAATCCTCATAGTCATATCCAGGCTCCAACTTTAATTCAAATCTAGATAAGGAGAATCATATCATTGATGCAGAACCCAATACCAAAGTTTCTACCACCAAGATCAAACAAAATGAGCCATTAGCACTGGAGGAAGGTGAACGCCTTTATCACTTGTATATGTGGGAAGGGTGCTCTGCTAAATTTCATTCTTGATAGCGAAAGACAAAAGAACCTCATATTAGTAGAGGTTGTGAACGAGTTGAATTTGATGACAACACCACATCCACAATCGTACAACATTGGGTGGATCAACAAAGGACAATATCTCTGCAAAACTAATAGTTTTTCCTTCCCTATGGCATCAATCCCTTCAATGATGAGGTATTGTGTGATGTTTCCTCACTTGAATTTTGTGATGTTATTTTAGGCCAACCATATATGTGGAAACACCATTTTGTATATGATTCTAGACCTTGTAGTGTCATTGTTACTATGAGAAGAAAATTGTACAAGACCCCAGAGGTAGCTCCACCTACCGAAATTTCTTTGGTCTTAGATAAGTAACGTAGGAAGGTCATCTCCCAGCCTGGGTGTAGTATTCCAGATATAAAATAGTATGTAGAACATAAGTATTTTAGCTAGAAATGGCAGAACAACAATGATATAACCAGAACAATACCAGAATAACACTAGAGAGAGCACCTTGATTAATGATAAAAAATTTCACTTTCCTCTTCGAGGGGGAAACCTCTAGCAGAGTAGAGCTCTATTAAAATAATTTCCAAGAAAATATTTCTCATACCCTCTACTCCTATTTATAGTAAATATATCTATCCAAAAGAATAATCTATAGGAAGATCCTTCTAGAAGCGGAATCTTCTATTAGGTCTTCTTACATTTGACTTATTCTTCCTTATTGCTAGGCCTTATTAATATTGGCTTTTATTACATTGAATAATATTATTCTACCTGCATGAGGGGTTAGGGAGGTTAGGTCCCTAACATGACCTACTCCTTGAAGAACAACCTTTTCCTTAAGGCTTCAAATGAGGAAATTGTTGTAGAATGGTGGGAGGCTCCCAGGTGGAATCTTCTAGAGGTGTATCTTTCCATTGGAATAACACTTACTTGATGGTGCACTGACAGAGAAAATTCTCTTGCTGAGCCAATAATTCTTGTGGCTGCAACCATAGGAAACCTTTTTCATTCAATTAGGGAGACCAGTTTGAGTTTGGCACTTAGTTCCAATCACCTTCTTTAAGCAATAAACATGAAAAATAGGATGGAGCTTCGACTAAATGGGTAGAGCTAACTAATAGGCCACCAATACCACACACTTGAGCACTCTATAAGGACCATAAAATCTGGGTGCAAGTTTTTGATAGTGTTTAGCTTTGACTAAATTCTTCTTGTAAGGTTGTAGTCAAAGAAACAATTGGTCCCCTTCAACAAAAGGGCATTCAAAATGAGCTTGATCTTCTTGTTTCTTCATGCAATTGTGATCCATGACCAAATTTTATTTGAGGGCACAAAGAATAGCCTCACAGACTATAATTTTTTTATCAACCTCTTGAACCTTCGAGACCCCTGGCATATAGGAGAGAATTGATGGGGGTTGTTGGCCATAGACTACTTCAAAAGGAGTCATGCAAGTAGTTGTATGGTAATATTTGGTGTACCACCATTCAACTAGGGGTAACCATTGAGCCCACTAATTTCACCTCTCAGATGTAAAACACCTCAAATATGTTTCCAAACACTTTTTGACAACTTCACTCTAGCCATCAATTTGGGGGTGATAGGAAGTGTTGAGATGCAATTGGGTGCCCTGTAGCTTGAACAATTCTTGCCAAAAATTGTTAGTGAAAGTGGGGTCTCTGTCAGAGACAAAAAAATTAGGAATTCCATGAAGCTTGAAGATATTATCCATGAAGATTTGATCCACTTTGGTAGCTGTGAATGGGTGTTGACGAGTACAAAAATGAGCATATTTCGAAAGACGATCTACAACCACCATGATGACTGACTTATTTCCTGATTTAGGTAAGCCTAAAATGAAATCCATATAAATATATCGCCAAATAGCAGGGGGAATAGGAAGCAGTTGGATTGTTCTTGGAGCTTTGACAGTTTCTCCCTTGTAGCGTTGACATACCTCACATTCAACCACAAAGGTGCATACTTCATGTTTCATACCCTCCCATAAAAAATAGCGTTTGACCTGTTCATAGGTTTTGGTAAACCCTGAATGCTCGGCTATGGGTGAGGCATGAAGTTCAGAAAGAACAGTGGATTTAAGTTGGGATTTCTTGCATAAATACAAATGACCTTTGTAGAAAATCTTTTCATTGTGCCAAGAGTACAGTGGAGAAACTAAATAATTGTGTTGCAATTGGTGGAGTAGGATAGAAATTTTGGTGTCTTACAGCCATTCCTGACAAACATCTTGGAGACAATCTAGTACAATTAAGGAGAGGGATAAAAGGGACCCGTCTTCTTCATATTTCTAGGAAAGAACATTAGCCACCACACTTTCCTTTCCCTTCTTGTAAATTATCTCATAATCATAGCCAAATATCTTGGTCACTCATTTTTTGTTACGTCGAGGATGAAATTTGTTGTTCTAGGAAATACTTGAGACTCTGATAATCAATTTTTATTTGGAATCCTTGACCCAATAAATAAGGATGCTAGAGATCCACAACATGTAGAATAGCTAACATTTCCTTTTCATAAATGGATTGGCCCAAATGTTTCTATGAAAGTTGTTTGCTAGTGAAGGACAAAGGCCTACCATATTGCATGAGGATGAATCCAATTCCTTTCCTGGAAGCATCACATTCCAATACAAATGTCTTTGTGAAGTATGGAAGGGCTAGGATAGGGGTCAAGCACATAACATATTTTAAGGCTTGGAAGGCATGAGTTGCAACTGAAGTCCAAGTGAAAGAATTATTTTTAAGGAGAGAAGTGATAGGAGTTGAAATATTTCCATAATTTCGAAAAAACTTCCTATAATAGCCCTTTAAACCCAGAAAACCCCACAATCTCTTAAGAGTTTTAGGGAGAGGCCAATCTTGCATAGATTCAATTTTCTCAGGATCCACTCGGACACCATCCTTGCCGACAATATGACCCAGGTATTCCACTTCTAAGGAACCAAAGGCACATTTAGATTGTTTGAGGAAAATTTGGTGCTTAGAGAGTAGATGGAGAACTTGATTCACATGGGAGAGATGGGATGGCCAAGTTTTACTATAGATGAGAATATCATCAAAGAAAACTAAGACAAAATGATGGATAAAAGGACGAAATACATGATTCATAAGACTCTGGAAACTGGAAGGAGAATTACACAATCCAAAGGGAAATACAAAGAATTCATAATGACCCTCATGAGTGAGAAATGCAGTCTTGGGAATGTCTTCTTCTTTCATACGGATATAGTGGTATCCAAAATGTAGATCCAATTTGGTGAAGTACTGAGCACCACTCAATTCATCCAAGAGGTCATCAATGACATGAATGGGGAATTTGTTTTTGATTGTGAGTTTTTTTAGGGTGAGGCAATTAGGACAAATGCGCCAAGTACCTTGTTTCTTGAGTACCATGACCATAGGAGAAGAATAGGGGCTAGTATTGGGACGAATAACAATGGCTTCTAGAAATTCATGAACAATTTTCTCAATTTCATTATTCTGGGAAAATGGATGACGATAAGGCCGAACATTGAGAGGAATACTTCCCAGGATGAGAGGGATGGAATGATCATGGACTCCATGGGAAGGGGGAAATTATTTTAGAGTGGTAAAAACAAATTGGTGGCAGGAGAGGATAGATTGGTGTTCGGGATGCAAAGAAGGTGTCTCAACATCATGAATGGAGTGGAGTTGGGATATAATTCCCAAATGGCCTTTTTTGAGGAGATTTTCTATGTGATGGGAACTAATGATCTTAGGGGAGCCTACTGTGATTCCTTGGAACTTATATTGTTGTCCCTCCTATTGGAATTACATGGTTAAGTCCTTAAAATCCATGAGAATGGGGACTAGAGTGCGTAATCATTCAACACCAAGAACAATGTCACAACCACCCTTGTCTATAGAAAACATATGGTATTTCAAGTGATACTGACCAACTTGGAGTCACACATTTTCACATTGTCCCCCACATTTCATGGAACCTCCATTGGCAGTCATGATTTGAAAATTATTGATGGCACAGATGTGACAATTGACTTCTCGAGAAATGTGGCGATGAATAAAGTTATGGGCACTACCACTATCCAAAAGGATGATGATTTTCCTATTTTTTATGTAGCCAATTAATTTGAGAGTCTTGGGAGGAGAGAATCTAGTGAGGGCATTAAGTGAAATCACTAGATCAACATCTGGTGGATCAGAGGGTGGGGTGAGGTCATATGGTAGTGTGATTTTCTCCATGGGAGAAAAAACAACATCTTCTTCAGAAATATCCTCAGTCATAGCCATAAAATCTTTTGTTCCTTACACTTGTTCCCAGGAAAATATTTTTCATCACAATTATAAAAAAGGCCCTTGAGTTGACGTTCAACCATTTAAACCCTGGTTAATTTATGGATCTTGAGGGGAGTTTCAAGAGGGGCATAATTGGTGGGCTTAGGGTGAGGATGAAAGGAGGGTTTGTGGGTCTAGGAGGATACAATATGTTGTTCTTCCTTTGCTCGTTGAGTAGCTTCCAACCAAGTATGGGAGCATTCCATGAGAACTTGCGCATGGATTTCATCTTTGATGTCACTGATAAAGCATTCCCTAAAGAAAACATCTGGCATGCCCTCTATTCTAAAATCCAAGTGCTCAAATGTGGCAATAAAGTCTTCCATTGTCCTAGACTAATTAACTTGGTCAAACGACCTAAATGGTGGGTCTCAGAGTCAAAGCGGTCATAAAGTTCAACCACAAAATGTGTCCAACCAACATACCCTTGGTGTTCTTTTTTTCTCCATTTCCACCATTGACATCACTCTAGATCTAGATGTAGGACACCATAACGAAGCTTTGTTAAATCATCTGTAATGCCATGCAAAGAGAAATAATGTTCCATTTGGGTGACCTAGCCTATGGGATCCAATCCATCAAATTTGTTCACCTCAATTTTAGGAGGGTGTAGGTCTCGTAAAAAATGGGTAGTATGAGGACCTTAGTAATGGGAAGAGTCATGGTCATCCTAATAATATGGGTGTTCAGAAGAGGAAGGGTTCTGGGAATGGCCCACGAAGTGTTATTTGAGGTATTTGAGGCCTTTGATGTGGGAACATTGTTCCTTGAGGTTCTCAATAGCTGAATTGATTGAGCTAAAGTTGGCATTGATATTCTTGATGTCTTCCTGGTTCTGGTGGGTGTCAGCAATCAAGGTATTGACTTCTTGGGCTCATGTGGTATCCATTTGGAAAAATGAGCAGGAAAATGATATAGGAGAAACAAAAGGGGTCTGGAGGGTTGGGTGGGACCATGAAGAAGAAGGGTGTCAAATGATAGGTACCACTTCTATAAGGGAGAAAATGGGGATATAATGGGATAGGGGCCAAATAAGGGTGTCGGAGAAGGGTCGAGTCCACAAAACAAAGTGTGTTAAAAATGATAGGTATCACTAGAATCGGGGAGAAGAGAGGAACCCAATGGGATAGGTACCAAATAAGTGTGTTGGTGGGACCAATATACTCTTCTTTTTATTATTATTACTCTTGCAAAGGTATACTCTGATCTAAAGAATATTGTAGCATTGAAATGCCCAAATTCTTAACAAGAAGAAATGTGTAGTAATTTCACAACCTGGATGTAGGAGGCAGATTTGCACAACAATAGATCTTGTTTGTTCTTATTTTGTTTCCTTCCCAAGGGTTAGGGTATGCAGGGTGTCTAGAGATAAGGGTTTTCTCTGTTCTATAGCTCTTCGATATACGTGCGGGGTCCAATAGTAGTACTCGACCCAATATCTCAAGGCACCAACTAAAGAGGCTAGACCATGCCCTTAGCCATACTACTTGACTACCCAAGTGCTTGAGAGTATATTCCTAAATGTTTTTCTCGGTGGCATGATAACAGTCAGATGGTCGATAAATTTATCTATGGAGGGATTCATGAGATCTAGGTTGATCCATATGTAGGTGTTTTCCGATGCGCTACCACTCGAAAGGGTACCAACAGGGGTTACAAGGGTGGATAACATATGTGCTCTTAATTACCACTTGTATTTACTAGATGTATGACTCCCCTATCATGGTTTTATTCACACAACGACATATCTCTATAGCTTTAATATGCTAGAGTACATCTCTACCCTGAAAAAAAATTAACCGACAATTTTCTGCCAAGGATAGTGCTCTGATACCACTTGTAGTATTCCAAATATAAAATAGTATGTAGAACAAAAAATATTTTATCTAGAATTGGTAGAACAATAATGATATAACCAAAACAATACCAAAATAATACCAAAATAACACCAGAGAGAGCACCTTGATTAATGATAGCAATGTTCAGTTGCCTCTTCGAGGGGGAAATCTCCAGCAGAGTAGATCTTTATTACAATAATATCTAAGAAAATATTTCTCATACCCTCTACTCCTATTTATACTAAATCTATCTATCCAAAGGAACAATCTAAAGTAATATCTTTCTAGAAGCGAAATCTTCTATTAAGTCTTCTTACATTCGACTTATTCTTCCTTATTTCTAAGCCTTATTAATATTAATCTTTCTTACATGGAATTTTATTATTCTACCTACCTATGTAAGGAGTTAGGGAGATTAAGTCCCTAACACTTTCTCTCAAGTACATTAGGTTCTCTTTACCTCAAGTGTACAAAATATTCACATAGATACTATGGTCACTTCATACTAATATGAATGGTGTTTCATGTTACATCATATTTCTCCATTTATCATTCATTCATTTCATGCTCTCTACATCATCATGTTATTTCTCCCATACACACATATTTACTCCAATACACACATATTTACTCTTGTAAGTGTCTCCTTTGTCAAACCTAATAATATATGATGAATTGACTAATTAACACCACATTTACTACCTTGATTTTAGTACCCTCTTGCTAATGATATTTTGAAACTCTCGAGAAGAATGACATCAAAATGGTATGTGATGATACCATAATAATACAATACCATGACATAACTTTAATTTATTATAATACGATGACATAACTTTTAATTTTTTGATGCAACACCAACAATGACATAACTTTTAATTTTTTGATGCAACACCAACAAGATGCAATAATTTTTCTTACATCATTTTTCGTATCATCTCAAGACACACAACACAAACATGATGCAAACGTTAATGTGGGAAGATGTAATTTAGTAAAATATTTTTTATATACATTTTTCCATCATATTATCATGAAATATTGACGAAAAAATGACACATGGTACAATGCAAAGTCACAACAACCATTGAGAGAAATTATTCAACTAAGACCAATAGGGCATTGGTGACTCAAAGATGCAATGCTAAAGCCCTGTGTTGTATACATGTTATATTAGCGACCCTAATATTTTTGAGGTAATGCTAAATGAAGTCAAGTATACATGTTGTTTCCTTTATATCATCACCCATACATTATTAAACATTTGTATATTTTTGTAAATTGATATTAATAAATTTAATCATATAAAAATAAATTCCTATGTATACAAAATGTATTTTTTCATTGTAGTGTATAAATAGTATAAGAGTAATAATATATTTTTGTTAATTACAATTGATATTCTATTGCAAATTTCATCACAATATATTGTAAATTTTAGTGTAAAATACTTTGTCAATATCCTTTATTTTGTAGTTTTTTCTTATGATTAAATTGCAATATTATAAACATAGAACTTAAAATGTTGAAATGAAGTAAGAATATAAAAGAAAATATATAGTAGCAAAATAATAATACCATAAACAAAATGAACATAAGATAAACCCTACAAATCCTATTGTGGTAAAACTCGATTATAATTGCACTTTTATATTTTTTTCTTAATTATAAAATACAAGATACAAAAAGGAATAGACTCACTATGGAGTTATAATAGAAATTCTGGCCTAAATGGATGTTACCAAGTGTTTTTCCTCTAGTTTGTTAAAATTTCTCACTCCTTTTCTATACTCATCTATGCAATAATAAATCATTAAAATAGTAATGAAACTCCTTCATTTTCTTGTGACTCGGTATTTATCATATCCTTATCACTTTCTAGGGTTAAATTTAGGGTTTTTACATTTCTCGAATCCCTATTAGGGTTAGGTTTTAGTATCTTTTTAAATATTCTTGAATATACACATGATCTTAGCTCCACATGTGTCAATGATGAGATATGGCATGGTATTCACTTGGTATTGTGGTGGTACTTCATTCCACACAATCTAGGATAATTATTTTTATTTTCATTTGTTCTTACAATTTGTTGGAAATCAAAGAGAAGTGATACTAATCCTATTAATGTGATGAACTAGTGGAGTGATGTAAGTAAGTAATATCAATGAATATTTTCCATACATCAAGATCTAAAGATAAACATAGAAAGTAATCGCAAGAAATTCATAAATTTTATAAAATTCATTAAACACAACACTAATCATTGTAATTCAAAGTGATAAAACAAAATGGAATGCGCCAAACTGAAATGCTAATAAAATAGAAATGGGATTTAGGGTAGGACCCTAGCATAAATTGTTCTAGTTTCTCCATGAATATCTCCTCCAAGTTTGCATGATGAAATGTTTTCTTTACATCCATTTGTTTCACTTCTAAATCACGTTTCTACTAAAACCAATATCATCCTAATATAAGTCATTTTCACTATAGGTGACAATGCCTCTTGACAATCTCTTCATTACACCTAAGAATATGCCTATTATACCAATATTTATTTATATATCTTCATAGTTCCACTAACCATAAAATTATTTTTGAATACTCCTTTGCAACACATATTTTTCCTGTCTTATGGTAAATCTTCTAAAATGCATTCTCCATTTTGTTTTAGAGACACTATTTCTTAGTTCATTGCCTTTTTCCATTCCACAATTTTAGGAAACTTTAAAGCCTCTTCCACACTTTTACACTCCTCACCAATGGAGTATAAAATACAAAAAATGTTCATTTTTTGTAGCTTTGGGCAGGTATTCTCACATGGCCCTAGGTGTTGGGCGTGTGAGAATCATCGTGGGCACCACATCACACTTCTAGTTTGGTGAAAACCCCCTTGGATTTTGATCTATGTGCTTGATGGTGGAATTTGTGGGTTTGTGAAGGGGATTCATACCCACATTAAAGTCTAATTTGGTGTTGAATTTGTGCAGGGGATTCTCAAGCTAACCCCTATAATTTTATAAATAAGAGAGAAGTCATTATGACATTTCATATTGTGTAGGTCATGTGTGGAGACATGATCAAGCTAGCATAAGTGAGTCTGCACTTGTGCTGGGTGTTGGAATACTAAGAGGGGAGGGGGGTGAATTAGTATGAGCACTTCATTATCACTTCTTAACCACAATATATAAGCATTAACATCATCATCCATATATCATGACTAGTATAAATCGATGGAGCATAATAAACATCCACAAAAATACAATACACCATAAATTATGTGGAAACCCTATTGTGAGAAAACCAAAAACATATTTTCTTATATATCAAAATAATACATTCAATGGAAGCACCAAATTCCCAATTCTCCAACTACAACTAGAAGGAGGCTATGACTCCCTATTTACAGGCTCCAGCCTGAAGGAAGCTACAGCTCCCTGAATTCTCAGGCTCCAACTAGAAGGAGGCTACAATCCCCTGATTCTCAAGCTCCACCTTGAAGGAAGCTCCAACTCCTAGTGTTCTCTGAAACTAACCGGAATGAGTCTACAGACCCCTTCCCTTACCCTGCCCCGTCGCCCTGAAATATAAATCACTAGCATATTTGGCCCATTTTGCGACGGTTGTTTCGATGATTATGCGATGTTATGTCGTTGATATGGCAAAGAATTTGGAGTCTCTAAAACATAGGTTTAGGTGACATGGCATTTGTGACGAACTTGATCAAACGTCGCACAAGCGATGATATATGAAAACAATCTCAAACTAACTTTTCGTCTAAATTGCGACAACAACTTTTATAGTTAAACTGATGCATCAATAGAAGATTTCGTCGCATATTCAATGAAATTTTTTTGTTGTTTATGTAGTTAAACCGACGCAACAATAGAATTTGTCGTCACCTATTTGACAACAACTTTTTGTTGTTTATGTAGCTAAACCAACGCATCAATAGAAGTTGTCGTCGTGTATTCGACAACAACTTTCCATTGTTTATATAGAAAAATCGTCGCATCGATAAAAGTTGTCGACACCTATTCAACAACAACTTTTTGTTGTTTATGTAGTTAAACCGACGCATCAATAGAAGTTGTCATCACCTATTCGACGAAAACTTTTCGTTGTTTATATAGAAAAACTGTCGCATCGATAAAAGTTGTCGTCGCCTATTCAACAACAACTTTTTGTTGTTTATGTAGCTAAACTGATGCATCAATAGAAGTTGGCGTTGCCTATTCGACGAAAACTTTCTGTTGTTTATATAGAAAAACTGTCGCATCGATAAAAGTTTTCATTGCCTATTCGACAACAAATTTTTGTTGTTTATGTAGCTAAACCGATGCATCAATAGAAGTTGTTGTCACCTATTCAATGAAAAATTTCCATTGTTTATATAGAAAAACCGTCGCATCGATAAAATTTATCATCGGATATGCAACGACCAAAATTCATTTAGAAAATAAAAATAAATATCGGGCATCAATTTTGATATTAATATTAATATTAAATCCCAAAGGGTATTGCATGAGCCCCATATTGATTTCACAAAGCCTTGGGACTTCTTTGATGGAGCTTATCAAGGCTCTTCAAAAATGTGTGGGGATGGAGTCATGCTCTTTTTTGATCATTACCACTTCTTCTCCTTAAAATATGGAGCAGTAATGGGAGCAAATAACATGGTTGAATTCTACACCCTCTACATGTTGATGAAAGTGGCACTTGAAAAACATATTAGGTGCGACGGAGATTTTAAGTTGTTGATGGATTGGGATAATGGAAAATGTAATATTACATATTTGGTCTTGGAGCCAATCATGGCACTATGCTTGGAGAAAATCTATGTTCGAGGAGGCCTCATTTTTCCATATCTACATGGATTTTAATAAAAAATAGGATATGTTGTCAAAATAAGCCATCATGCTACAAGGCTCCTTGTGGGAATGTGAATACAAGGACAATTCTCTACTAGAAGCTACTCAATTGTCTATGTTTTGATGTTTGGTTGATAGGTCTTGGGGTAGATATATAATTATGTTTTCTTGGAGGTTAAAGACAATTCTAGTTATGTTAGGTTTTGTCTAGATTGATTTTGTATGGATATCTACGAATCATATATGGATCTCTTTTGGAAGATGAAATGTATATTTCTAGGTTAGTATCAGGGAAGATGAACCGAGCCAAAAGGCTAGCTTATGTGTATTTTTATTTCCTACTGAGATATCAAATACAATGAGTTTTTTCATATATCAAATATTGAGATATCAAATACTGTGTATCGCATCATTCTTCCATATATATTTGTGATAAAATGGCCCATTTTATAGTGGTGATCATACTACCAAATAATTCTAATGGTGTACCAAACAATGCAATGGTACTCCTTGTGGATCTATGAATACATCACTACACTATTTCAGGGTTGCATCTAATCATTGGCACTATTGTTTCCCAACATCTCATCCCTTTCTGGTTGAAAACACACATCTTCCAAATGCACAGGGTTCTGTCACATCCCTGATAGTGCATGGAAATGTTTTCGAAGGTAAACAAAGGCAATCAACATTTAATTTTAAATATGTCAAGCACTTACAAACTAACATAAGGTATAAATCATCCATAGGCTAAAGAAAACATAATAGAAAAGGGAAAAGAAAATCTTCTCTTTGATATTAACCAATCTAAACTCCTAGGAGGGTTCATGGGACACATGGTTGAGTATATAATTCAATCAAATTATGACATATGAGGAAATGAAAATTAATTCAAGCATAATTATTCAAGCCATTGTAATAGAAATACAATAAAAAATAGATAACTAAGATCTGAAAAATTGGTTAACAAAAATAGAACTAGATTGTCCAAGCCATGTATATTACACTAAACTATCATATAACTAAACTAACATATTTAACACAAGGAAGGTTGGTTACATAATGAAAATAATATCAATGAATCCACAACCACACTTACAATGATTAGCAATGAGTAGTATAAGTTGAAATGACGTTGTTACTCATGATTTTGGTCATCATGACAGTGTAATGATGATGGTGTACTCAGGCTCCTCATAAGAACTTTCTCCTGATAAAAGTGACATTCATATCTTCCCAGAAAAATTACTTTTGAAGAGAATTTGTAGGTTTCTAATATCCCAGGGTGCGAGAATGATCCATTCTCACAGGCTGCCTTAAGCTAGGGTGTGAACTTCTCACACTGTGCTACATAGCTAGGGTGCAAACTTGCTCTAAAGCTTGGAAAAAGATGAATTCTCGATGGTTCTAGAAGGGAATATTCTAGAAGAATGGGTTGGCATTCGAATGGTTATCCTTGTACTGGTTTCCTTGATATTGTGGGATCATTCTTATCCAAGTAACCATCTCATTCTCTCCTATATATTGATGGAATTCTCATGGAAAAGGTTAAGCAAGATTCATTGGAGAATTGGTGAAAGAATTGTGTGAAGGACTTAGCTTGAATAGGAGCTTGGAGACTCTAGTAAGTATATCAAGAGGATTTGATATTCTTCATACAAGGATCGAGCAAGTGTGTGTGTTGGAGCCAAGAGCTACCGAAAGGAAGCTTTCGACATCAAGGCGATCAGGTTGTATCTTCTACTTTCGATTAATATGATACAGTGGCATGTCCTTTTCCCATAATGTCATTCTCACTTTATTGTGTAATTCCTTGATCATACACATAAGTTGAAAGTTGAATATATTTTTCTATCTTCACTTTGGGTGGTTTGTGTTGTCTTGGTCTTGACTTCACGAGAGCACCGGAGTGAAGCGGGAGCAACAGAGACCCTAGGAAGCGATACAAAGGTATGCTACTTGTTCCTCCCTACTAGCTAATTCAATGGTCAAAACTTAGGGAAAGAGTCATGTCCTGTCCTGTTTTGTTCTAGATCCAGGTGGATCTAGGGAGATCTGTTAGTGTCCGCACCTATTGATTAGTCCGATAACAAACGCTTAACTAGAAACACTCAACCATGAATATATTTTTGACCCTTTGTTTGGTAAATTTCAAATATAAAACTTATAGTTGAATAGGTTCACCATACCTAAACTTATTCTCTAAACATCATTGATAGCAAGTCCATCATTGTATTCTCAATGAAAGGAAGTTTAGAACTACTTTCATAAAACATAGGTGGCATAACAAACTAACAACATCTACTTGACAAGATAAATGAAATAATGCTAACAAGACAAAAAAGGTTAACATAATACACAAAGAACAAATGTAATGATGCTAGATTAACATGATGAAATTCATAATGTCAACATGACATGAACATTGACAATATGAAATAGGGATCCTAGAAATGCATACAAATAACACGAATCCATGAACATACAAGAAGTAGAGAAAATAACACAATTCAGGGGAAAACTTACCACATCATTTGCTCTTCACTCAAGATCCTTTGTATTGGACATGTTGCAGATTACTTCATTAGAATCACGCTCTACATGAATAACATAAAAGTTATAATAATTATAAGGAAAATGCCAATTAGTGGATACACCTAAATTGTTATGTTGCACTAGGTTTCTAGAAAAGGCATGCAACCAAATGTTTTGGCATAAGTTTTTTTTATTGATGCACCTAAATTATTATGTTTTACCGGTGCCCTTTAATATCTAAAGCATTGGTGATCCATGTCCAAAACTGCATTGGAGCAACAACATGTCAAAAATACATCAGTTCTAAACATGTCAAAAATACATCAGTTCTAAGCATTGGTCAAGACACATTGATGATCCACATTGGTCTAGGTGCACCGATGCTTCTATACCAATGTGCACCCAAGTGTAAAAAAACACAAAATACAGTAGTGCTTGACTTTGGTTCCAAAAAAATTGTGCTCCATGACCCATGTGTACCAGAGTGCTAATAGCCCCAAAATACGTTAGTTCTTCGCTTCTATATTGGCATATTGTTTCTCTTATTTGGTATGGGTGAACCAATGCTCCTATACGGTGTAGGTGCATTGATGCTCTTCTTTAGGTATGGGTGCACTAGTGCTCCTAATATACTGAATCACTGAACAATAATGTCCCTAATGATTGAGACTAAGAAATAAAGAAATTATATTGATGTCCGCAATTTACCAGTAGCACCAAGAAAAGATACAAAAAATTAAGTAAGAACCACAACTTATAGTTTCGTGCTTTTCATCGATTTGGTCACATGTAATTAAGCTTTCCCAAAATGAAACCCTGATTATTACTCGAATACTAGTTCTTTGCTAAATACAATTTCAATTTCCAATGATCATATTTACCTCTTCCCACCTATAAATAGGAATCAGAACACAAGAATTTCTATGGACCACTCCCCCTCCAAATTCTTCCTTACTACCATCTTAATATGTCAGTGCAATATTTTCCACGGAACAGACAGTGGGACATTTTTCTTCCTACACAAATCCAATAAGGTTATTACCCTCCTATGCAGAAAAGCCTTCATATACCTCTTTGTTCCGTATTTCACATTGTAAAAAGGGGATGCCTACTTCATTACATAAAGTTTAAGAACTTTGTTATCAAAGGTTGACATATCCACAAACTATGCTAACTGGATGCATAGAATGAAAACGTCTTGTATGTTATTTCCATCTTCACCTCTAGATCAGAGATAGGTTCTAAAATTTATTTTGGGACTCTAAGGTGGAATGGCAGTCACTAAAGATTGGTTTTAAAATTTATTTTGGGACTCTAAGGTGGAATGGCAGTCACTAAGATCTCTTTCTTAAACATAAAACACATGTCCATGACACAATGAAAATAATGGTAATGCTCTTTGTCATGTGAGACACAATGAAACATGTCACAATACTTTCAAAGTTGCACATATCATGTCACAAGATTTTGGAAGTTGCATCATTAAGAGAAGTTGAAATTATCATTAAGTGTATAACAAAATTACATTCATAGATATATACAAGCCATAGAAATAGCCTTGTGTATATTATCAACTGTATAATGTACATCTAACTGTCTTATAAAATTATTACATGACATCATGAATTTCTTTTAGTCTTCTTTTTTTCTTTCCAGTACTTAAGCAAATCATCAATGTCCATGTCTTCATTTACTGAGTGCTCTTCAGCAGATGATGTTGTTTCATTCCTTTCACGTTGAGTACGTCTGGTCTCGTACCCATAGTGTGGATGCTACTGTGAGGGGCCATTACCTAAAAAAATAAAAAATATTGAATTTATATGACCAATTTTTTTATTTTTTTGTAAATAAGAAGTATATGTATATTAAGATCCTGCTAAAGCTGAAATAGAGTAGCAAAATACAGAGATATATCGGCTACATTTACTGGACTGCCCCAACAAAGGGGAAACCAGTCCAGTCATCCCATTTATCTCATATGTCAAATAATTCATAAGTTAAAGTAAAAGACAGTGTTCAAACTGATTACCATCTAAGTCTAAGAGCCTGATAAGACTTGAAAAAACTTAGGATCTAGACACCTGGCAGATAGCCAATCCATGTGGCTCGGAGGTCCTCTGTCCAAGGCTCTTCCTCAATATACGTCGGCTGGTCTGCCCATTTGCTTTCCCCTTCCTCATCTCATGTAGTTCCCTCAACATTGCTCCCTCGCTCATCCTTCTCTCGTTCCTCTGCTATTGGTCGCTGCGCCCTGTTCAGACCTTCACCTGTAGCAACAGCAGGTGCCTCCATTGGAGTAGTGCCAACCGGGTCCAAGGAGAGTTCTGCATGCATGGAGGAGAGGATTTGGAGAAAGCTCACCACGTTTTCTTCTGTGGCTTGTAAACGAAAATGAAGATCCGCCACCTCCTGCCTAAGTTCAAAGACCAGGTCGTGCAATACCATCAGTCGGTCTCTGAAATGCGTCGTGTCGAAGGAGTCAGTGGAATGGTGTCCAGCCCGTTTAGGTGTGTCATGTGTAGGAGGGTTGCAACCCAAGTTGCTCGGAGGTCTTAAGGTTGGCGTTGGGGCATAGGAAATCACCAGGGGGTCTTGAGAGGGTCGTAAGAGTGAAAACGGAGACCGGGGGACTATGGCCAAACAGTGGAGCTACG
Organism: Picea sitchensis; assembly: GCA_010110895.2. NCBI lineage: Eukaryota > Viridiplantae > Streptophyta > Pinopsida > Pinales > Pinaceae > Picea > Picea sitchensis. The sequence goes on from SNQJ01S0008142.1 coordinate 128,744, forward strand.
TGCTCTGCGAAACTGGAGAGGAAGCAGCGGTGAACTCAGACTGAAGACAGGGGGAAGAGAAACTAGAGGGCGAGTCAGGAGGTGTGACCAAGGGCCGATGGGGCTTCTAGGGAGAGCCCCTCCTCGGTCTTCCCCTTGGTCGAGTCATTATGGGCGCAATGAAACTAGCAGAGGGGACTAATGGCACCCGGTGCAGGAGAGTGGCAGGGATGACACCAACCCAAAGGAGACGAGAAGAGTCCAGCCTATGCTGCGAAGGGAGGAGCCCTACGAATAGAAAACGGGGACAGATAACAAACATAATGAGCTGAGCCATTCAAGATTCGTTAAGAGGGAGAAGTGGGCTGCGTAAATGCTCCCTTGCAGTGTAGTAATGGACAATTAAACACCAGGGAGGGTGGCGGCTTGCCGCACGAGCCCATCACATGGCTCTGTGCCGCGGTGGCTTGTGTCCTCTCCCGCTCCTTGCCACGAAGCCCGCACTAGCACCCCATCTGGGGGAATATCTACCAATCCAGCTTTACAGATACACTGCTGGAGAATAGGGTGCTCCGGATCCTGGGATGAATTACACTGAAGGTCTGGTCCGCTCCAGTTGGTACCCAGATTGGCCAAATCATCCGCAACTTGATTCGCCTTCCTTCTGATGTGTGTGGGAATGATAACCTGGTTTGGATGCAATAGACCAGCAATGATCTGTAGGCCATGTGATAGTCTCTAGCTGAGCGAAATGCTATCCGGGTTGGCCCCATGGAGGATTCTGTGTAGCAAGCCAATGATGACTTGAGAGTCTCCCTCGACGATTATCTTTGTGAAATTATTTTTAATGGCTAGTTGCAGTCCCCTGATAAGACCTCAGAGTTATGCCACATTGTTCGTGGAACGCCTGAGGGGGCCTACTCCTATGACCAGGATTTGCCCATGATGATTACGGAGGACCACTCCATAGCCTACAACTCCGGGATTGCCTTTAGATGCTTCGTCAAAATTGAGTTTGACGAAATCCTCT
>SNQJ01S0008142.1:134989-176576 GCA_010110895.2 Picea sitchensis
ATTCAATTAATGACACCCATTCATAAAATTATCACTTACATAACAGATTGCATCATATCCAACATTATTCAAATAGCATTTAAACCTTCATAGGATTCTCATTCACACAATATGTCGCATCATATCCATCATCATCAATAACATTTAAACATTCATAAAGATTTATACGTCTTAAAAGTTCAAGTGTATCATTTAATAGTTTCACTTGTGAATAGAAAATAAAAGTGTGTAGGCCTCAGGTAATCCTGGTTGTCTAAGTCAAAAGGTGGTGTTACATACACCCAACCTTCAAGAAACATATTCTCGAGGTGGTCAAAAAAGTGAGGGATAGTCTCATCGTAGTGTCTCGGCGTCTTCCCAAGTAGCATATCCTGGACTATACTTTTCCCGTTGGACCTTAACTTGGTCTACCAGACGGTTCCTGAGCTGTCGAACTCTACGGTCCAATATGTGTAACGGTTCTACCATGAGAGTTCCCACGTCCGATACTTGCAATTCCTTCCAATTTATCTTATGTGATTCATCAACAACATAATGACGTAGAACAAATACATGAAAAACATTATGAGTTTTATGCAAGTGGGGTGGCAGTACGAGATGATAGGCAATGGGTCCAATTTTCTCTTAGATTCTGAACAGTCCTATAAATCGAGGTGACAACTTTGTCCCCTTCCCGAACCATATGGTACTCTTATTAGGCCTAATACGAATGAAAACCTGGTCTCCCACTTTATAACTTCGGTCGGTCCTGTGTGCATCCGCATAACTTTTCTTCCTATCATGTGTTTCCTTTAGTTTCTACCTAATCTGAATCACCTGTTCCTCCATCTCTTGAATCAATTCTGGCCTAGATGTTACTCGGTCTTCTAATCTATCTCAATTCAATGATGTTATGCATGGCCTTCCATACAAAGCTTCGTAGGGTGGCATTCTGATGGAGCTATGAAATATTTTATTGTAGGCGAACTCTACCAAAGGTAGGTACTTCTCCCAATGGGTTTGATTAACCATGACATAAATCCTAAGCATGTCTTTCATGACTTGATTTACTCTCTCAGTTTTCCCATCTGTTTCAAGATGATAAGTTGTTCTTAAGTTCAATTGCGTCCCCAACGCTGACTGCAAACTTGTCAAAAACCTAGAAGTGAATCTGGAGTCCCTATCTGAAATGATCTTCTTAGGTATCCCATGAAAATGGATGACCTCACTTACAAACACACGTGCCACATCAGTGACATCGTAAGTGTCTCTAACCGGAATAAAATGAGCACTCTTGGTTAACTTATCAATTATCACAAGAATGGCATTGTGTCTATGAGATGTGAGCGGCAACCCCACCACAAAATCCATAGAGATGACTTCCCACTTGGACATAGGAACATCATGTGGTTGTAGGAGGCCTATCAGGTGGTGGTGGTCGGATTTCACTTGTTGACACTCTAGGCACTTGGCGACGAAATGGACCACATCATGCTTCATTCCTACCTAGAAGAAGAGCTTCCTCATGTCTGCGTAAATCTTCTTCACACCCGGATGTGCACAAAAAGGTGCTCTATGGGCTTCCTTCAGTATGATGGTTCGAATGTCCCCATCTTCAGGGATGTACATCCTTCCCCGATATCTTAATAGTCTATCTTCTTCCAGACTATATCCTTCACACTTTGGATCTAATTTCCTCCCACTCTGGAGGTTTCAAATAAGCTTTAAATACCAACTGTCTCCTTGGAGTTGCGTCAACACATGTTCCCTCAGATCGACCTTTAAAGGTACCAAGGAGAAGACACGTGGTCTCCTACTCAAGGCATATGTGACCACATTTTCCTTTCCCTTGATGTATGAAATACCAAAATCGTACTCACTCATAAACTCACTCCATCACCTTTGTCTGGCATTTAGATCCCTTTGAGTGAAGAGATGTTTTAAACTTTGATGGTCTGTTTTGAGCTCAAAGTTTCGCCCCACAAGATAGTGCCTCCAAAGTTTCAGAGCTAGCATTACAACTGCCAACTCTAAATCATGAGTCGCATATAGCTCTTCGTGTTTCTTCAACTTCCTTGACACTTAAGCTATCACTCCTCCATCCTGCATTAGCATGGCCCCCAACCCTTGCTTTGAGGCATCCGTGCAGATTGTGAAGTCCTTTTCCATATCCGACACTTGTAGAATTGGTGCACTAGTTAGTAACCTCTTAAGCTCAATGAATGCACTGTCACATTCTTCTGTCCATTCATACCTGACCCCCTTGTGCTGCAAAGTGGTGATGGGTTTCGTTATTTTAGAGAATCCTTCGACAAATCTCCGATAATAACTTGCTAGCCCCATGAAGCTTCTCACCTCATGGGAATTTTTCGGCACTGGCCATTCCATAATGGCCTTTACCTTTTCTAGTTCCACAAAGATTCCTTTACCGTAAATGATATGACCTAAATAGTGGATCTCCTTCTGGAAGAAGGAACACTTCGACAACTTCCCAAACAATTTGTTCTCTCTAAGGAAGGATAACACCACTCGTAAGTGTTCTTCATGCTCTCTTTCATTTTTGGAATAGATGAGGATGTCATCTAGGAAGACTTATACAAAATGGTCTAAGTACTTCCGGAATACTCCGTTCATGAGGATCATGAATACTGTTGGCCCATTGGTCAATCCAAAAGGTACTACGACAAATTCATAATGTCCAAACTGAGTTCAAAAGGCAATTTTAGGAATATCGCCTTCCTTAATCCTTAACTAGTGATACCCTGATCGCAAATCGATCTTTGAGAATGCTACTGCTCCTTTCATCTGATCGAAGAGGTCATCTATTCGTGGCATTGGGTACCTATTTTTTGTTGTAGTATGGTTCAAGTCCCTGTAATCTATACATAATCGTAAGGAACCATCCTTCTTCTTTACAAAAATTACTGGTGCACCCCAAGGTGAGACACTGGGCCTTATTAGCCCTAAGTCTAGTAACTCTTTCAACTGCATTTACAACTCACAAAGTTTCAGCGCTGTCATCCGATACGAAGTCTTGGAAATTGGTTCTACACCAGGTTTTATCTCAATAGTAAAATCAAGCTCCCTCTCAGGAGGTAACCCTGGTAACTCGTTCGAAAAAACATCCTTAAATTCTGACAATACCGGGTACTGATCTAATGAGGGTCCCTTCCTTTCATTCACTACTTCCACTACATATAGTCGACACCCTTGTCTCAAGCATCGCTTAACCTTCATAGTTGAGATAAATAATAATGACACTTTTCTCCGTACACCCTGGATCTCTACTGGTCTTCCTTCATCGTTGACACAAAGAACCCTTTTTGTGAAACAATCTACCAAAGCTCAATGAGCTTCTAACCAATCCATTCCAATGATTAGGTCATACGTCCCAAGAGAGGTGACGTATACCTTCAACCTGGTAGTACACACTCCCAGGTCTACTATACAATTATCAACGCTAGGTCCTACCGCTTGTTTTTCCCCCGAAGCCATCTCGACTTGTTTAAAGTCATCATGCTCGTAGGATGCCAACCCACTCTTTTCTAATGTAGATGGTGAAACGAAACTATCTGTAGCACCATAATCAAATAAAATCTTAACATTGATATGATTTAGTGTACATGATGACTCCACCACCGTGGATTGATGTTATGCTTGGCGATTATTAACCACTGCGTAAATCTGGTGGTTTCCACTTGCTCTTCCCATCGGGGCCTTTCCTTCTCTATGCACAAATCTTGATTGTAACTCTGGGCAATCATGCTAGTAATGGGGTCCTCCACATCCCCAATAGGTAACACGAGATTAAACCTATGCACTATTCTGCGACTGTCTCTCAAATGAGTTCCTTCCCCTGGAACCCCTACCCCTACTAGCTGCTCCTTGTGATGGTCGTGGACCTGCCTGTATCATTGGTGATGAACGAGATGTTGCACTTGCTTCCATTGAAATCCCTGTGGCTACTGTCCTTGGTGTGACTCTATTACCATATGGAGGTGGAATTAAGCCCCCTCCCCTGGGAAATGTCCTAGGGGCCTTCCCCATTAATCCAGGATGATGCGGAAAGGTCAGTCGCGTACCTCCATTTAAGTTCATGTGTTCCTCCACATAACGCGCATTTTCCACTGCTTCTGCTACTGAAGACGGTTTCCACATCTGCACCATAGCCCTTATCTTAGGGTTTAACCCATAGACAAAGCATTCTACCTGTCATTGGTCATTATCCATATATGAAATATATTTGACCAATTCCATAAAGCTAATCTCATATTCTTCTACGGTTTTGTTTCCCTGTACTAGAGCATGAAACGCCCCTACCTATTGTTTCTCATAGTAAGCTAGCAAATATTTCCTTTAGAACCTCTCCTCGAAAAGTTCCCAAGATACGGTATCCGGGGTAAGATGCAGTTACCTTTTCAGGTTTCCCGACCAGTTAAGGGCATTGTCTCTTAACTGAAAAATTGTTATCTTAACCTTTGAAGTGGATGCATAGTCTCTTAAGTAAAAAAACCTTGTCATGCCTTCCAACAATGCCTCGACACGTTCACTGGCATGACCCCCGACAAACTTCAAAAGTTTGATCTTCTGTAGTTCTCTAGTGATGTCTTCAGGTGGAGGTCCGCCCCCTAAATCCCTCGACACTTCTAGAATACCCATTCCAGATGGTGGGGGCTCCACTTCGATCCCTGTTGGTTGATGCCCCTTTAAAGTCTCATTTATGGCCTCCAAAGAGTGCAGTATGAGAGCTAGTTTAGGCGATGGTGGTGGCGGTGCTGGCGGTCCCTGCGACGATGCCCCTTTGTCTCAATTTCCTCGAGTCCTAACCATACTGTATGATTTAACCTGCATCAACCAAGGTTTTCAAGGTGAGTTCAAGGACATTTCATATTTGCACAACTTAAACTAGAAAATAGTGTTAGGCGTAAGATTTTTTTTACTTGTCTGTAAACAGACGTTACTCTCTTTAGGGGAGGTGGCTAGGTTAGGGTTAAGCATCTATGCTCGGTGTCACTGCCTAAGAAAACTATTGACTCCCTTGCCCGGTAGCTATGCTAGCTTTGCACCATACTCGCCAATTTCTCTAACTTACCTGCCTAGTGCGCATGAAGCCCCCTCCTGCTTATCTTGGTCTAAGTCCTTATACTTTGCGTTTACAACTAATTAAGGTGACTTCCAACCTAATGTTGATGAAATGAGCCTAAGGCTATCCTTTGATGCTTGACTCGTGGGCTTTCCTTGGTGCCTTGTACATATGCGTTGAATTGTGTGACTCGGTGGCTGCAGGTGCAAGTCTTGAAAATTGTAGAGTGGCCTTCGAGCATTGGAGCTTAGCACTTGTGCGTTGTGGTTATGTATTGTTTCTGGACTTGTGGTCGTATGATGTAGTGAGCCTGAGGCTATGCATTGAAGCTTGGTGCTTGTGCACTAGGATTTGGTTCTTAGCTCGTGGACTTGGATATTAGGCCTCGAGCGCAATACTTTTAATTTTTCTTATTAAATTAATCACCTTAGTTTTAAACCTTAAACATAGTTTTAAACCTTAATCACCTTAGTTTTTAAACCTTAAAAACCTAAATTTAAATCTTTAATTTAAAACATATTTAATAACTTAAACCTTTAATTTTTAAAATATATCTTTTAAATTATTATTAAAATTAAATCATATAATTTAACTTAAACCTTTAACTTTAAATCTTTTATTTAATATATATAGAGTAATTTAAATATATATTTACCTAATTTAAATACTTACAATAGTTAAAGCAATGGTAACTAATAAAGTATGTTAATTAAATTAATCAAGGCTTAAACTAATGGTATGTTAATGGTATCAAATTAATTTTAATTAATTATTATATTATTTTTTTAACTAACAAAAAAATAATAAAAAAAATTAAAACAATAAAAAATTTAAATTTAAAATGGGCATTGTGGTTCCTCGCATGAGGCCCACATGCCCTAAACCCTAAACACACTCTTCCCTGGGTGTCTATCCCCTAACCCTAATCAACCTGCCACCTATCTCATTATGCGAACATGCCCTGGGCCTCTCCTGCTCTGCAACTGTGGCAAAGTTATGGTAATGGCTGTATGCTCCTCCCTCGGTGGCTTGATGCTCGGCTTTGAGCGTTGGATTGTATATTGTTTTGGTAAATGTCTTGTGCGTTGGTTGTGTTCTAATGTTTGACGCACTGTGCACCTATTGTGCTCCTCATGGGCTTCGCGTTCGGCACTAGGCTTTAGTGACTTATGTGTGGATTGGTGTTTGGAACTAGCACTAGCGTTTGGTATTGGGCTGTGTGTGTTTGATGCTAGCACTGGCATTGGGTTTTTTTTTTGTTTTTTTTTTGACTGGTTGTAGGTCGTGTTGTGCTAGCACTGGTGCTGGTGCTTGGGTTCTGGATTGTTTGTTGTGGTTGTTTGGGTTCTGGATTGTTTGTTGTGGCTATGAGCTCAAGGCTACCACTTGTGTTAGGCGTTGGTCCATGGGAATTGGTTTGTTTGTTGTGGTTGTTCGGGTTTTGGATTGTTTGTTGTGGTTGTGACCTCAAGGCTACCACTTTTGTTAGGCACTGTTCCATGGTCATTGGTTTGTTTGTTGTGGCTTGGCATTGGCTTTGCATAAAAAAAATAATTGCAGTGTGCAGAAGGTCCAAGAAATGTGATGCCTGCTATTAACTCCTACAGTGGCAATCTCATCTGGAGACCACCTTGCAACATCTAATAATAACACTGTTGTTACCAAAAATGGTGCTGGTGGTGGTGGCCTTAACAACAACATCAAGAAGGATGATAGGATTCCTCAGTGGGGATTCAACGAGATCAAGGAATTCATTTCCATCAGGGATGAGCTTGAGAAGGACTTCACTCAGACAAAGAGGAACAAGACTCTATGGGAATTCATCTCTTTGAGAATGAAGGAGAAGGGTTTCAGGAGGAGCTCAGAGCAGTGTAAATGCAAGTAGAAGAACTTGGTCAATCGCTATAAGGGTAAAGAGACTTCAGATCCAGAAAATGGCAGGCAATGCCCTTTCTTTGATGAATTGCATGCAATATTCACAGAACGTGCCAAAACCGTGTGTAAGGTCTCTTGGGTGAAACCTTGTGATATGTTACGATTTGGCTCGGCTCATGGTCCGTGGTCGATAGACGGAGATTGGGTCTCAGACCTAAAAAAGTTTATTAATTTTTTTTTTTTAGATTTGGCCTCAGACACGTAGTGCATAAGGGATATTCTCCTCATGAGCTCTCCTCAGCTTAACTCTTGGTATTCATACTTGGTGTTAGGATTTTGTATGCAGATGATTGATTTGGAAAGTGGGCCTCGTCCCAATAATTTTATTATTATTATTTTTTGTTCATTTCTATTATTATTTTTATTATCTCTTCTTTTATACAGTATGTGTAATGCACTGCCATGGCCCCTTCTAGTCTCTTGAATCTGCTACAGGCCTTTACATATAGATATAAGTGTGCAATAAATTAGGAGGAAAGTCATGTAACAATGTAGGAAAATGATGCCGACCTGACCCCTATCTATACTGGTCAAGTAGTCCTTGTTTAGGTTAACCTGGTACTCTATTGTAGGCTACCTTATGTAGAACATATTGTGGGTTTGCATCATGTAGAACTTCTATGAATGGGCCTGTACTGCACATCTATTCTCTAGTCATCATACATTTCCAAAATATTGTTTGTTTTGGATTAAAATATTGGTTTGTTTTTCTTTATTATTAATCTGGTTCTCTGCAATACCTAAAGTATAATTAAATCTTTTTCTTTTTGAGGGCATGTGGTTTGTGAAGATAAGGTTTGTTTCATCATTCTTATTACCAAGTTTCTATCTATTGGACGGTTTATGGTTTGGCTCCTTTAATCCTTTTATTTTAAGTGCAAGTTGGCTAATGGCTCTTTGCAGAGTGTTCGGTTATTGGATTGTTACTTAGTTTTGTAGGTGAAGTTTTCATTCCTCTATAGATTGGAGTATTTGATACTTTGTAGGCATATTTGTTTCCAAGTGTTCCATTTGGTTGTTACCCTTTAACATCTTCTATTTCTTTAACATTGCTTCCTTTGCAAAATGCTTTTATTTTATCATTTAGAGGTGAAATATTTTATCATAGCTATATTTAATTCATCCAAAATTTTGGGGAAAAGGAGTAGATTGCACAGTTAGGTGGGTGGTCAAGCCCAGGTTCCAGTTCTGAAACCGAGCTCTGATACCATGTGTAAGGTCTCTATCCCCACAGAGCCTTATAAAAAACATGCTAAAATAAAGAATAAAGAAAATTATATGCTGTACAATTTCATCATTAACTTATAATTATTGATTATTCAGCATAAATTAAATTTATAAACAACATGAAAGTAAATTTAATTAACAACCAAATAACACAACAAATTCATGAAATTGCATACCTCTGTCTGATGCTAATTCCCCAATCTCTGGTTGTTCTCTCCGCTGCTCTGCCCGAACTTTGCCCATAACCAAATCTTTCCTCCCTGCCAGCTAGGAATAGAGCCTATCTGGCTCCCCATCTCTAGGATTTCGTGAGGATTCCTGGCCCCCGAGCCCAAAACTCCCAGTAACCTGGTGCACCCCTATAATAGTCCACCCAAACTCCAAAACCAGAAAATACCAACCAGGAAATACAGTCTCTAATCTCCAATAATGCTTCCTCTTCCCCAAATTTCCAAAAGTCCTCTTTTCCTAATGCTGCTCCCCCTCATATCCTCCTCCATTCACCTCCTCCTACCCTCCTTTAATGCCACCCACCTTATCCCTCCATTTAATACCTTATCCCTCCATTCAATGCTTCATCCCCTGCATGCGTAAAGTTTTATAATAATGAATTAAAAGTTATTAAGTATTTAATTCTTTGCCCTAAACATTAAATGTGTTAATCAATCAATTAACTAATTAATCAACATATATTAAACAATAATTAATATTATTAATAAATAATCATTATTTAACTAATACACATTAGGACAGTTAATTATTTAATTATTTATACTTCGTAAATCTTAAACAATCATTAATAATCATTTAACTAGGGTTATTACATATTCCATATAACCACTTTCTTATATTTATTTCTTGACCTTTGATCACATGTCATTTACCTATTTCAAATGCCCCTATGCATGTCTTAAAACATCATCATCATATAATGAGATGTTAGTTTAATTAAATTATCATATCATTATGTTATCTAGTAGTAATTGGAAAAAAAAAAATTAAAAAAATCGAATCATGGTCAAAATGGAATAAGTAAGTCAACAAATCATGAGAGCATCAAATAATATCCAAAAACTTATATATTCATCACCTATTTGATTCTCACCTATGTGATATCTTTAACATAACTCAAAAACTTATATATTCATCACCTATTTATTGTCATATGTGTGATCTCTTTAACATAACTCAACATGTAGAACATAACTCAAAAACTTATATATTCGTCACCTATTTCATTCTCACATGTAGTTAAACATTATCATTGATTATTATCTTAGTTTTTTTTATGTCATTTTTATAAATAACTAACCATATCAGAACTCAATATACTCACTTGTATTGGAAAATCATCATATCATAAAAAAATAAAAAATAAATCATTCAGTACCTCGGGGAATCCCTAAATGTCTAAATCTGCCTAAGTCAGGGCATACCGGACCAGCTTGTTGTTGGTTGGATCAAACCTAATGCTTGTGTTGCTCAAAAAAACATGGATGGACGATATTCTTATTTCACATTCTAGGTGTTACGCCCTCACCCGTGCTTAGGTCAATGTGATAGAAATGTGAGGTATCCACGTGGAACCGTACTTCCGAATCGTAGCATCAATAGTGCTTAGTTTAACTCAAATGAATTCCTATCTCCCTTGACCTGTTCTTATGGCAATTATAGCCTTGTCATTTTATTCCCCTCACTCTAATCTTCAAGTCATCAAATAATTGTTGCACAATCAATTATTAAAACTATCCATGTCTACTTATTACATGTCCTTTTATCATATCACATTCTCATATTTACATATTAATAGTCATGTATATGTTTAATTAACATAAAAATGCATATCCTTCCATGTGTTGAACTCATAATGTAATTCATACATGTCTTAATATCATAACACAATCATCCATTCCTTACTTACCAAGTCACAATCATACATTCATAATTATCAATTGTCTTATTACCATAACCTAAAACATCTCATGCATATCTTACATGTCATTCCATTGTATGTCTTATCCTTATAATACAAAGCATGCATGGATTTTCATGGCATTGTATATCTTATCCTTATAATACAAAGCATGCATGGATTTTCATGGCATTGTATATCTTATCCTTATAATACAAGTCATGCCAGCGTTTCCATTACTATCATTATACTACAAATCTTATCCTTATAATACAAGGCATGCCAGCCTTGCATGTCTTTCATTACATGTCTTATCAACCTAACATATATCAACTCGTCTGGTCTTACATTCCTTAGCAGATGCATTAGAGTTACTTCCATGGGAATATCACCCTTATTCTTCATCAATCTCATATCCAATTGATTCTTTTAGGTGAGCTCTCGATGACAATCCTAACTGGATTGCGAATTTGGGCCTATCCTTTGTCTTTTCCTTTTGAATGATCTTCCAAACCTCTTTCTTGGATTACGAATTTTGGCTTGTCCTTTGTCTTTTCCTTTTGAATAGGGATTTGTTTTTTTGATATATTTTTCTACCTGAAATATTTTAAATATTCAAAGCTAACATTCGATTACATTTGGGTGTGAAATTTAATATTAGTGTAACATTAATCTTGTTTTGATAACGTTGAAAAAACAAAATTTCCATTTTCAATCAATTTTCATCATAATCTAATATAAAATTCAGCAGTGTAATAATTTTTTTGGATTTTGACATATTTAGAGTTACAAGTAAGAGGTATAAATAATTTTAATTATTTTTTTATTTCAAAATTTTGACATATTAGTGACAATACAATGCTAAAATTCAAACATATTAATAATGACAAATATAAGTAAAATGTCAAAATCATGATATATAAGGTGTATTTTTTTATAATTAAAGACGGGAAATTTTTTAGAATGTCATGTACTTCTTTAAAATACATTATAAAACCAAGTTCCAAGTGAGTTATCCTATTTTATAATACACATTTAGTTGGCATTCTTAACTCTTTTAGAATAAACATATCTTGATATTGCAGCCACTGTGTTTAATGACATTTCATCTTTTTTATGCATGGTATTTTTAACTCATGCCTTACACATGTCTTTGTTTTTAATTTTTTTTAAGAGTTGATATAATAATAATAATAATAATAATCTATTGTTAAGGTCATAGCCAAGCCAAAAAACAAATTTGTGTATGAGACCCCCTTGTTTGTGGGACAAGGGACATAAACTGAAATATAAGTTTACATTTATGTCCACATTCTAAACTTCAATTATTCTATTAGGATTCTCCTCTATAATAGATCATTCATAAGGAAATTTAAAAAATGCTAGTTTTTATATTTGTAATAAGGATGTTATATAAGTTGATTTTTGGGTAGTGTTGTTTATTTGAATTTTCTTTTTTCAATTGATCACCAAATAAAGAAAAAATGTTATACTGTGTATTTTATTATTAAATTTTAACAATATTGATTTTGTGAAATTTATTTTCACTAATCTTGACTAGAATGAAGACCAAGTTTGAATGATTGTTACAAAAAAATTTGGACACAAGTTTTTATTAGGATAATACTATTAGTGTTTTTGTAATTCATTTTCTCTTGCAAATAGTCAAGACATATTGATGTTTTTATTTTACCATTTCGATATTACCTTCTAGCTTCAAGCATTCCATCTATATATACACATGATTTTCTATCCTACTGTCTACAACTTTGGATTTGTGAAACCTAATATCCTCTTATTTTCTTTGTCTATCTATAAAAGTAATCATTACAAATGATAAAACATTTATTTTTAGCAATCAAGCTTGATGTTTATTGAGAGAAAAAACCCATCTTAGTGTAGGAAAATCACATTTTATCGCTATAAATATTTAATTTTGTTTTATAAAAAATGGATTATATTAAAAGACACCATTATTTGTGCCACATGTGTATCTATAGGTCCCTAGCTATATATATATATATATATATATATATATATATATAGGAATAAGTAATTTAAATACATACTAAAAACTCCACCCCTAACTAGAATTACGTAGATATTACAATATAATTAATTGATCGAAACCATATATATTAAATAGGAACCTCCCCAACCAAGTTGTATATGAGGGTATTGATATCTTGATTTTCCTTATTTCCTTATTAAGCTCTTTGAAACTACTACCTTTTGTGATTGGAAAACAAAGAGAAGGACAAGAGGGGGAAGTGACTCTACTTTGTGTAGAATGTTTTGAAAATGTAAAAAGTGATAATCTTTCTTCCATATACTCTTGAAGCATATTCTTTCTTTTTAGGTTGACTATTTTATCAAGTATTTTTTATTTTTCTAATTCTTTGTTAATGATTGAGCCATATTTCTTTTATTGATTTTTTTGCGACTTAAGATTTTTATCTACTTTTAACTTCTTGACTTGAAAACCATCCTGACTTAAGATTTTTATCTACTTTTAACTTCTTGACTTGAAAACCATCTTGGAACAAACCCATACTGACATAAAATAGTAAAATTGGATTAGAAAGAACCTTGGTGAGCACTCCATAACCCACTTATGAAATCACAAGGCATGGGTAACATATTATGGAATTTATGTTAAATGCCAATTTCATGCATTTATGCTTGGTGAGAATTGTAGGACTTGTAGTTTCAACACTTTTGTGCAAATATATGAAACTAGACCTAGGAAAAGGTGTCACAATCATTGCATATGATCTAGACCTACATTAAGGACAAAGAACACATTTAAAAAAACTGTACGAAACCATCTCCTCACCTGAACACTGGATAGTGTACACAATCGATATTGTTTTCACATATTTATAAATGCAATCAATGAAGAAGCAATTATTTCCATAGTTATAAGGAATTTGTGTTGTTGCAATCTAAGAGATAAGAAATTTCTTAAAAACCACTTGACAGATATCAAGTTTATGAGGTAACGTAAGGAAAAAGAAACTATATCATACCTCTTAGTCTAGTTCTTCCCAAATTAAGGACATATCACGGACTGATATATTAATGGACAAGGGAAACAAACAAAAAGAAATGAAGAATACAAAGAAGTGGGAGGGAAGGAGGAGAAAGATTAGTAGTAGGAGTGTGATAGGAAAGTGTAGGCTCCAAAATAGCACTTTGTGACATACCTTCTGGTAGTCATGGTGTGGCATAGGCATTCATACTTAAAGAAACAACGGTAATATATTCCAAATGACATAAACAATATTAAATAAAATTGACAAATGTATTAAAAAAAAGATTGTCATATGTATAATACAAGAATGTATAGTTGACTCTATGTAATAATTAGTAGTGTAAACAAATAATGATAATTATTATTAATTTACAAATGTATTCCAGAATATTTTAAAGACAAGAATGTATAAGCCAAGAGACATGATTCTATGCAATAATTAATAGTGTAAACAAATAATTAGTAGTGTAAACAAATAATGCTAATTATTATTAGGTACATATCATTTTCTCTTTTATCATGTGTGAATCTTATTAATGATATCTTGACTTTGAGTCATAAATGTCTTAATATGGTGAAGAGGCAACATTGACTAAGGACTAGAAACAAACTTAGAAACACAAGTTCATACTTTAAAACTCATCATGTAAACATCAAGTATGTGCTTAAATAGTGTTATGGAAAACAATGTCCTATGGCTATGGTTCAAGGCCATAATGGAGCGATACCATAAAATACCACTCTCAGACTCAAATCAAGCAGTCAATCAAAAAAAACTATTTTTCAATAACTAACTTTGAAGGGAAAGAGAAGAGAAAAAACTTGGACTTCGATGTTTGATGTTGATCCCACGTGAAGAATTTCGCTCCAGCACTCTTCCACAAGTATCCTTTGAAATATCCTACACACAAAGAGATGATCAACTGTAGTGAGGTAGTTATCTAATAATTAACTAAAACATGATCATTACAACTTTCATAATAGATTCAAATTATAAGATGAAAAATACATTAGAAACATGAATCGACATATGAAATTGGGCAAGAATGAGAGATATTTTATTATGAACAACATAAAAGTTGGTTACAACCTGTAACTACTATGGCATGGTCCCGAAACTAGGCTCCAAGTTCCTTCACCCAAGGAAAGAGATGATCAATAATACCTCCAATACTTTGTGCTCAAACATGTCCAAGGAAGGAAAATGATTTCTTCCTGACAAGATAGGGAGAATACAATTTATGAAAAGAAGGGTTTCCAAATGGAAGGGGAAATCTTATATGCAAGGGGAAAAGGGGACTTACAAGACTAAATTAAAATCAACAACATAAGGATGCATTTCGTTGTTCTATTTTTCTTCCATCCCAAGGCTCTAATTTATACTCCTTCGTGACAGATGGAGTAGTTATGGACAAGACACAAAAGGTCAGAAACCTAAGGATCCCTTCAACTCTACCCAAAAAGTTGGTATCTATTATTATTTTAGATCCAAATTAACATGTACGTGGGTTGTTGACTAGAAACAAGTGTATGTATGCAATATGCTTTAAAGAGAGTCATGTACATCAACAAAATTTGGGTTTTAAAAATATTTTTGAAGAGGAAAATGGGGGAAAATGTTCTACAAGCATGGAAAGGGACACAACCGAGGAAAATAAGTTAGCATAAGCATGTATGGTTTCAAATGATTCTATAACAACTTGTCTTGAATACAATGATTATATTTTGGATAGAAAATGCAATGATTTACCTCGAGACATAACTTGAGGAATACACTAATAACATATAAGTAGTGTGGAGAAACCAATACAAAGGAAAGGGATTGGGAGTTGTATTTCACTGGTGAAGTTGAGGTTTGAAGTCTTAATCCAATTAAGGACAAAATCATGGTTAACAAACTTTATTCAAAATACGCTGGAACAGAGTCCATGGATCTCCTAATCTAGTTCAACCTTCTTATATTCACATCATTCCAATATCAATTTACAATGTCATTCCAAAAAGAAACTTAATCATGGGTAATAATTAGCATGACCAACCTAAAATTAGATCTAAATAATCAACACTTGAAGGAATTAGTGATCCCATGCTCATTACTCCACCCCACTCCATTACTTAAGGGTCTAGGGTTTCAACGAGACAACAACAGAGGGATCCATTTCCATTACTCAAGGGTTTAGGGTTTTAGCATGGCCATGACACATGGATCCACTCCATTACTTAAGGGCTCATGGTTTCAGTAGGGCCACAATACAAAGATCTAATACATTACTTAGAGGTTTAGGTTTTCAACATGGCCACAATTTAGGGAATACTACTTTAAATTAAATGCATTTTTAAAGTTTTATATATTTTATATTAATTATTAACTTTGTGTGAGTGTGTGCATGCGTGCATGTATTCATGTGTGTAGATTTAAATATATAATAACAATGAACATTCAATAACACAATTGAATTCCAATGTCTTATGTAATTGAATTCCAATGTTTTAGATGGCATAATTATGAAATTTCTTGGGGCACAAAAAGAAAAAAAAAACAATTTCAACATTGTATAATTAAATTTAAACATCACAACCAATGTTTTCCATCGATGTCAAAAAACGATGTCATGTTTTTCACCCAAACGTAGTAGTGATTTGATAGGCACAAATCTTTATCACTAGAAGAAATATGCCCATCCATTGGATCAACCTTCATTGGGAACCTTGTTCTTTACTTTGTACTTTCACTTTGGTTTCTTCTTCCAAGATTATCTCTAATGGTATCACAACAACAAAACAGGCCATCAATGCATTTCTAGTGTATTTGAGTGCACGAATTGGGATGAATGGTTGACTCAAAACTCGACGTCGGATGGGGCGTTTTGGCTGCACGTCGGGTTTAGCGCTGAGTTTAGCATCGGGTTTAGTGCCTAGTTTATCATCATAAATAGTGCCTAGTGTAGAGCCTACTTTAGTGCCTAGGTCATATCCTAGTTTAACGCCTAAAATAATGCCTAAAATAGTGCCTAAATTGGTAGTTTTTCTCCCATTCATGCTTCCTGTTTTTCTTCTGGTATAGAATCGAAAATATCTTATGGTTTGGCTTCCAAATTTATGCCAAGATTTTCTTCCATTATTGCATATTTTTTTGCTTCTAAAATGGCTTCCATGATTGAGTCTTTTGTTGCTTCTAAAATTGCTTCCATTTTTACTTCTTTGTTTTCTACCTGAATTGCTTCTTTTTTTGCTTCATAGGTAGCACCAAGGTTTGCTTCCAAGATTGCTTCTGGTTTGGCTTCAATTGTTACTTCCTTTTTTTCTACCAAAAATGCTTCTTTTTTTGCTTCCAAAGTGCCACCAGGTTTTGCTCCTTAATCAACATTGAGTTTTTCTTCCAGAATTTCTTCCTTGTTAGCTCCATGGTTTGCTTCCTTTTAGTTCCAAGGTTTGTTTGTTTCCTTTTTAGTGCCTGGTTTTGCTTCTTTTTTAGGTCCAGGTTTTGCTTCCTTTTAGTGTTGGGATTTTCTTCTTAATTAGCATCCAATTTTGCTTCTTGTTAAGCAACCAATTTAGTTTCATACTTAGATCCATAAATAGCTCCAAGTATGGCTTCCGATTTAATTTCAAGTTTTACTTTGATTTTAGATCCACATTTTTCTTCCATTTTAACAACTCATGTTGCTTCCTTTATTGCGTCCATTTATTAATTTAACTTTTTTTATTTCAATTTAATTAGTTAAATATATCATGCCTCTTAAAGTACTTATATTATTATAAAGTAATTCATATTGCATTTGAAGTATTTTATATGATAGTTTTTATGAAGAATTTTAAGGGAAATGGACATCCATACAAACTAACAACATCATTATATGTATTAAATCTCCATATAAATAAAATATACAACATACAGTATATATAAAATAACAAGATAATGATTATAACATGATCATCATCTATAATTAAAACAAGTGAGTCAAATATACCAATATTAGATAAGTATCATGTCAAACAACGTATGTATTTAATATTGATAAGATCATCATCATACTTAACTAAAACAAGTGAAAGTCAAATATTTCAATAGATCAATAACATGTTATAATGATACATGGCCAATAGTCGACATAATTCAAAATGATAAATGTCCAAATGATATAAGTGAAAATGATAAATGATGTAACTCAAAATGATACATGTCAAAATGATACAATCAAGATGATACATGTCCAAATGATATAAGTCAAAATGAAAAATGAAAAATGATACATTTAATAATGATACAACTCAATAATATGGTACTGCAGGTGAAAATGATAAATATGATAGTAAACATGAAAAGATGCATCATAACGATATATCAAAAATGATCCATGATGGAGTCTATATGATCAATGTCACTAGACACTACCATCAACTGGCTCATCATCATCATCACTATCATGATCATCATCAATGTGATCATCATTGTTGTTCGCCTCAGTGTCTTCTCAATATTCCTCATCATCGTCATCTCACATGTCTATATCAGACCCATTATAATATGGATCTATCTCATGAGGATCAATTGGATCTCCTGGAAGACCTATGTTCTAAAGCCTACTATGGTGCCTTCATTGGGAAGGATAGTCTTGTTTAAGGGAAACATGATAACCCTATGTGGAAGAGTTACTAATGTACCTATTATTGTTCACGGAACATCAACTGAATAGAAATTTGAAGTCATTAAGTTTATTAGGGACAACGCACCTTTCCCACTTTTTCCAGGTAAGACTTGGATTGAGAAGGATCAGATCAGAAGGAAAGTAGAGGAAGAAGCTACAGAAAAGAAAAATCAAGAACTAATGGATTTCATAGCTAGAAAAATAGACCAACTAATAGAAGAACAAGAGGATAAGTCAAAGCAACAAAACAAATTAACAACACATGAGGAACAGAAAGCAAGAGAATTGAATATCAAGGTTGAAAGAATGCAAGAAGTTTTGAAGGACCTATCTATTCCAAAAAGAAGTATGTTCACTTAGGAAGTGTTAAGAAAAGGGATATTAACTTCAAACCCTTTGAGGGAACCTCAACAGTGTGAATCCACTGCGCTAGTGGAAGATAAGAATAAAAACAGAAAGAGTATTCTATAAAAATCTAGAGAGACTCAGATAACAGGAAAGAATGAAAGGAATCTCAATAAAAAGAAAGCTAAGATATAAAGGCTAGAAGAAGTTATAGAGACCATATGGAAGAATTTGCAGACTATAACCTCGCAGGAGGAAGGTTTGTAGGATTTGAACCTCGTTGGAATAGCAGGACCGCACAGAATTGGACTTCTCCCTAGCGAAGTTAGATGATCATTGGAGGCGCCTCGATCGTTAGAATGACTCTCTGGGACAGTTAGAAAACACATTTATGGGATGATGAACCACTTTTGGACGTTGAGACCATGCCATAACGAATATATTTACATTGATGTAAGCATTACCTAGCTGTTGGAAGATCTGTTATGATACCCCTCTTATTTAACTTGTCGGTCATTGCGCCGGGACCACTTTTTGCTACCCATGATTAACTGAGATAAGAAGATAATTTTTCATGTGTCGAGATGTGCTATATGAAACTATACCCCGCATCTCTGCTTGTCTACCCCACCTGTACATTTGTCTACCTCAACCTGTTTGTTTAAAAGTTAAAATGTCGGGCAAACCTAGTGAATTGGAGAAGTCTGTTGAGGAAGTCCTTAAGAAGCTAATGTTCGACAAACCGATATCCGAAGGTGTCCAGGAATCGTTGACTAGGGTACTGGAGGATTCCCCTTCAACCGAACATCATTCTGGACATGTTAACCCTATGACTGAGTAGTGAAGTAAGCACCATAGTGATCTAGCTAATGCGAAGCGTATCTCGTCAATCGTACTCGAGTATATCCCACCTTTGGCAAGCATTGTTAACCATGAAAAAATCCCTCGATATTTTGAGTATGTCGTGTTCACGGCATACATTCTGAAAGGAATCTGCATATTTAGGAGTCAGTTAGCACAAATCCCTCTATTGAATAATAACGACTTTAATCTAGGAGACAGGAAGAACTATGGCATGTTAGCACCCCACCTCTACTTGACGAAGTCAACTGGAAAGAAGCCTCACCTCATCTCACAACCATGGATTAAGGGGCTGGCGCAATCCATTGTGCTGAATGTGATGAAGATCCCACATTTTTTCTGCCACCAGGAGGTTAATGCTTGCGTTAAACTCCTCTTGTCATGCTATCATGGCGGATACTTGTGGCTTGACCGAAGGATTACTTTGGATCTGGTGTTGACCCAACGGATCACAAGCTTAAGTGTGAAGGGTCCTGACCCTCATCAGTTTTATCCATGGAAGGCCTCAGACCTTTCCATGGCACAACACATCAAGGAAGCTTATGGAGAAGTTGAAAAAGGAAAGTGAGGTTACAAGGTAACCTCTATACAGGATGGCGCAGTGCCCCCTGCTTTCCAACTCCTAGTTGGCAAGCTCGTGAGGGATACCCACTTGACATAGGTCATCAAGTTCGTGGTGGACCTTGTAGGAAAATGTGTGGAGGGAATGCAGATAAACTGGGAAAACTACCTTGTCAATGAGATAGAGCAGGATTGTCGCAAATCCCAGGACTTGGGATATGAATGCCATTACAGATGGCTGATCATTTTTATCGCATTTTTCACTTAGAAAATGCCTGAAGGATCCACCTTCTCATAGATCAAACCCTCAGAGTCGTTGGCCAATAGGTTTTCCACCCTATGGTACACCAACGACATGATGAAGTAGTAGCAGTCCAATGTAGTGTTTCAATCATACTACCAACAATTGAAGGTTTCCATCAAATTGTTTATGTGGATGACACTGCGCACCCTGCACTAGTACCAACCAATAGTGAATTCTGTGTTGATCCTCATTTCATCTACATCACTGCGGGTAGAGACGAGAACCAGGAAGAAATATAGTTGTACTACAAACTAACAGATGAATATATGGAGTAGATTACAAAGGAGTGTCCAGAGAAATTTCTTGTACCTATTGCTGATGCAGAACTATTTGACACTGACACCATAGGAAGCCCCATAGTCACATGAGTTGAGCATGTCAGACAGTCCAGTGGGACAAAGAAGAAGAAAAAGTAGGAGGAAGTCCAGGATATAGAGAGTGATGTGGAGGACAATGGTTCTGAATATAATGGGTCTGGCTCGCCAGGAGGAGGAGAAAATGAAGAAGAGGGATAGGGAGGAGGATATGAAGGAGAAGAAGGGAAAGGAGGAGGAAAAGATACCACCCCTCCACTTGAGGATCCCATGGTTGGGATAGTAACAATGCAGAAGAGGAAGGTTTCTCCAAAGAAACCTTCAGCTAGGAAGAAGACATGTGCTAATAAGCCCCAGTTAGAGACCACGCTCACTGAGGATGATATCATTCTAGTCCGCAGAGCTATGGAGGAGGATTTCAAGGAAATATTACAGAGATATGGAGAGAACTAGGAGGATCTATATGGAAGGATCAAGAAGGAATTGAATGAAGTACAACAAGTTGTTTTCTTGTTCCACGTAGTACCTACTGCACCGTCTACACCTTCCTCGTCACACACTACAGAATTGGGGGATGAACCATCCTAGTTGAGAAGACTAGAGGATGCAACATAAGATCGATTTCAGAGAGTCTAGGTAGAGAAGGAGAAGGCTACAAAAGCCTTGAAAATAAATAAATACGAATTCTTATCACAATTAAGACCAGCGCAAGAAAGCGAGAAAATAGAGCTTCATGCGAAGCTCCAGGAGGAAAAATCCCAGCTACAGAGGGAAAATGAGCATTTGCTCGCAGAGTGGGCCATGGTCAAAGAATCGGTGAGTAAATCATGTCACTTTGTGTAGGGCTTGGCACAGGATGGGAAGAGCAAGTCGAAGCTCAAATAGTGAAGCTCGTTGAGACCCTCTAGCAGCTTCAAGTGAGGATAACAAAATTTGAGGCCCAAACAGTACCAAGCACCCTTGTTGTCCCTCGACCAATTTTTTTGGAAACTTTGGTCCTGTTTGACCATTTCTGGGACTTCGATAGGCTGGTCGAAGACTAAGCACCCAGACGAAGTGGAGATTGTAGGATATCGACCCTTTTGCGGGCCTTTTGGGTTTTAGGGTTTATGTAATGGGTATGGGATGTCGTCCCATGGTTTTACCCATGCTTTGGCCTTTTGTAATGTATAAATAAGTAGTTAGGTGATGTAAGAAGCGGGCTTGTGGCTTTGTGCATGTAAGAAGTTACTATTCATTGATGGACTTAGTGCATGGCTAGTTGGTTGTTGTGCATACTGTATGTTGAAAATTGCATAGCTAAGTGCAAGTGATTGTAAGAGGCTTTGTACTATCTAGGAGTTGGCTTTGTGCCTTGACCTAATTCAAGGAAGGAGGATCTGACAAGGTGCACACAAATCTCCTATCCTTTGCGGAGTGGCTCTGTGGCTTTGTGCACAAGAGAAGATGAATGTAAGAAATATTGAAGATCAATAAAGAATAAGAATAAGTTGGTGGACATAGCCCCACACTAGGGTGAACTACATATATCTTGTGTTTTTATGCTTTGTGCAATGTTGTTCATGATGTTTATGTATCTATTTTCTTAGTGCATTGTCCCTTATGTGTGATAGGTAGATCTATTGATTCTTAGTGCTTTATCCATGAATAAATGTTAGATATGCTGTTATTATATGTGCTACATGATTATATGTTCTTAAATATTGATTACTACCATGTTGATATGTAATTAGGGTTAATCTTCGATATGAATAAAGATCATAATATAATGCATATTGTTGGATAAGTTCTCTGTTAAGTGTGTAATAACAGATCTATGCCCCAGCTAGGTTGTATGCACTTGAGTCCTACAACCCCCCCTGCCTCTACCTCAGGTGAGACTTAATATGATTCGCAGGTGTTGCCGAAAGGGTTGGTAGTTAGGGTTTTGTTGGTGAATTGTTGATGCATTGAACCATGGGTCTACCCTATGCCAAAAAATGGTTCTATTTCCAGGACCTCAAACTATTATTGTTGGGAACTGAAGAAAAGAGAAAGCTCTGTGCATAAATGTATTGTTGTAGTGCACATTATTCTACTTGACTTGCGAAGCTTTGTGCTAGGAAAAAGAAGTATGATCTAAAGAAAAGAGGTAAGATATTGAAGCTTTGTGATCTAGTAAAGGTAAGATAAGTGGAATTGTTTTCTTCGAAAGCATGAATCTAGGTATCTTTGACAGATTTTTTCCTAGTTTGAAAACTAGGGCACAACTAGAAGAAAGAAGATTTGATCCAAATATATTTGATAGAAATAGTGAAAGATATGTTATTCCTATGCATAGAAAGAATTTTTGGACTAACAAGTGGATGCAAGAACCTAGAACGAATTTTTGTGGATTGCAGGTCCATCACTGTGATCCCATTGCACAGTACAGGAAAGGTTGGGGATCATTTAAGAGAAAGAGAGGATTGACATTATGTTATAACTGCTGAAGATTAGGTCATGTTGCTAAGGAATGACCTAGTACAGGTCCTATTTATTTTTGTTGTAAATCTATTGGTCATTAGGTTTTGGATTTCCCTAGAATGATTGCAAAAGTTAAAAAGATGAACCTGAGACAAGAAAACTATAAAGAAGGTCAAGAAACTAAGGATATGTTAGAGAACCAGAATTAATCAGAGACTATGTTATTACAACTAAAAGAAACATTGAATGATCACAGAGACATTAGTTTACTAGATATATTAAAGGAAAGACAATGCATAGAAACAATAATAAGAGACTTTGACATAGACAGTGTTCTAGATGAGGAAACACAGGTGAATATCATGCCAAAAATCACTTGGGAAAGTTTGGGAAATCCTGCTATGATTCCTTCATTGGGAAGGATAGGATTGTTTAAAGGAAATATGATAACCCTATGTGGAAGAGTTACTAATGTACCTATGATTGTGCATGGAACATCGATCGAAGAAGAATTTGAAGTCATTAAATTTGTTGAGAACAACACCCCTTTTTCACTTTTGTTAGGAAAGACTTGGATTGAGAAAGATCAGATCTGGAGTAAAGCAGAGGAAGAAGTCACAGAACAAAAAAATCAAGAATTAAGAGACTTCATAGCCAATAAAATAGAGCGACTAATACAAGAACAAAGGGACAATTCGAAGCAACTGGGGACCAAATACTTAGTTGTCGAAGTAAAAAGAAGGCAGGAAGGCTTGAAAAACCTATCCATGTAGGAGAGAAGAGAACCCACCTCGAAATAGTAAGCAAAGAAGTATTACACTCAAATCCTTTGAAAGACCCTCAATAGTTTGAAGTTACTATGCTAAGCGAAGATAAAAATAAGAATGGAAAGAGGAACCCAGTGACTCAGATCACAGGGAAGAAGGCACGAAATCTCAACAAGAAGAAAGAAAAGTTAGAAAGACTGTAGGAAGTTCTAGAGGAGACGTCCCAGAAGGTAGGATTGTAGAACTTGAACCTCGCAGGAATAGTAGAACTGTGCAGAATGACACTTCACTGTGACAAAGATATATGACCATTGGAGGCATCTCGACCATTAGAACGACACTCCAGAATAGCTAGAAACATAGTTATTTCCGGAAAGATCTCCACTGGACTATTAATACCATGCCATAATGTATGGATTCGTATTGATTAAGGCATATCGACCTATTGAACGAATCCATTATGACGTTGCTTATTTAATTTGTCGAATGTCGCACTAGGAAAACTTTTGAAAGATGAGATATTCAAGATAGCAGAGAAGTGATTTCATACCATGTTGTGTTGTCTAAGACCTCGCCATTGATTTGATTACCTTGAGTGTCCATTCACCTACCCGAGTTATTTGATTACGAGCGTGCATGTCGAGTGACCTTAGAACAATAGATAAATTTGTAGAAGAGATCTTGATCGATGTTATGGCTAAGAAAGTCATGTCTGCGGGAATATAGGCCTCATCAACAGGAAGATTGCAAGAATCCCCCTCGAATGCATGACGGTCTAGCTGAACCACGATTGAGAAAAGAAGAAAGCACCACGACGATATGGAGAACGTGAAGCAGATCCCGTCAATCTTTCCCGAATACATCCCGCCTCTGGCTAGTGTGGTTAGTTGTGATAGTGTCTCGCATGACTTTGAGTACATGTTGATCACTACGTACCTCCCGAAGGGGATACGCACAGTCGTACCATAGATGGGACTGATCCCAGATCTCAATATTAGTGACTTCAACCTCAGTGATAAGAATAATTATGCGATTCTTTCACCACATAGATATCTGATGAAGACGACTGAGAAGAAGCCCAAGATAGATCCCCAACCATGGATTAAAGAGATCGTGCGATCGACGATCTTGAATGTGATGAAGATATCCAACTTTGACATACATTAGGAGGTTAACTCATGCGTTAAAATCCTCTTATCGTGCTACCATGGAGGCTATCTCTGGTTAGATAGGCTCGTGAATATGGATTTGGTGTTGATCCACATGACCACTGGCTTGAGCATGCAAGGACCAGACCCTCACCATTTCTACCCAGGGAAGGCTACATATCGCTCCCTGATGCAATGGATCAAGGAGACCTATGGTGATGTATAGAAGGGGAAGCGAGGCTACAAGGTATCCTCCATCCAGGATGGCGCAGTGAGCCTAGCCTGTCAGCTGATAGTGGACAAGCTCATTAAAAAGAACCATCCTACGCAAGTCACAAGGTTCGTAGTCGACCTCATAAGGAAGTGTGTCAAAGGGATGCAGATGAACTGGGCGAGCTACCTCGTCAACGAGTTGGAGAAGGATTGTCGTGAAGTGCAATACCAAGGATACGAGTTTCACTTCAGTTGGTTGTTGATTCTCATTTCATTCATCACTTGGGAGATGTCAGAGGGAGAGACATTCCTGGAATTCGAGTCATCGAAGACATTAGCCGTGAGGTTCACCACTTTGTGGTATACAAGCGATATGGAAAAGAAATGGAAATCAAATGCGGTGTTACACACTTACTACCTATAGCTAACACATGCCATTAAATCATTCCCCTGAAGGACACTGAATACTTTGCATCAGTACAGGCCGCTAGTGAAGTTCCACGTAGACCGCCACTTCATATATATCACTGCGCGTAGGGATGAAAGCAAGGAGGAGTTTCATTCTTATTATAAATTAACTGAGGAAGACATGGAGAAGATAACCAAAGAATGGCTAGCCGAATTCTTTGTATCGGTTGGATATGAAAAACTCTCCCACCCTGACCTCATTGGAAATCTTATTGTCACCAGGACTGAATATGACGGACCAAGAAGCACAAAGAAAAATAAGAAAAAGGAAGAAGTGGAGGACATAGACATCGCATCGGAGGAAACTGTGCCTGACTCACCTAGAGGAGGAGGAGGTGAAGAAGTAAACCAAGAGGAGGAAGGGGAATAAGACAGGAAATAAAAGGGTGAAGTGACACCGCCAAAGGATCCCCTTACAGAGGTCGAGACGTCAAAGAAAAGGAAGGTTTCTCTACAGAAACCCTCAGCGCAGACGAAGACCCGATCCAATAAGCCTCAGTCACAAAATGTGCTCACAATAGATGATGTTGATCTCATCATCGTAGTTGTAGAAGATGCTTCAGAGGATATATTGTAGCGACATGAAGCAAAGTAGGAGACGATGTATGACAAAATCGAGGTGGATATGAAGGGGATACAACAAACTATCTATTCGAGTCACGAAGTGTCTACTGCACCGTCATCATCAGAAGGTTCAAAATTGGGGGATGATCCCACCCAATTGCAAAGGATAGCAGATGTGACAGAGGCTCACCTCTGTCGAGACCAAGAAGAAAAGGAGCAGGGAAGAGAGGCCTTGAAGCAATAAAAGGAAGAGGCCTTAGAACAACTTCGGGTTGTGAAGCCATAGAAAGATGACATTAGATCAAAGTTCGAGGAGGACAGAGAGAAAATCCAGAAAGAGAAAGACCAACTACTCGCAGAGCAAGCTGTGGTCAAGGAAGCCATGACTAGAGCACTTCACTTTGTGTTGGGCTTATCACAGATGGAATAAGAGACAACTAAGAGCCAAGTGGGGAAGCTTGTTGAATCAATTCAACAACTTCAAGCAAGAGCAGTAGAGTTAGAACTTCAAGCAGTGTCGCGCACTCCACAAGAAGTGCAAGATCAGAGGGAAGAAAGTGCTAGGAGAGTAGTAGAAATAATTAGGGCGTTGGCCTTAGAGTGTAAGAAACTAACTAATCAAAGTGTGCATACCTATGAGCGCCTTGCAGAAGACCCGAAGTTGAGGACATTGAAGGCACAAATCTAGGAGGTGAAGCAATAGATATCGACTATGCAATCATAGTTGAAGCTGCTTACTGTTATTATAACCCTAAATTGCACCAGACATGCATACCTAGCATCAGGCCATATAAATTTATGCCTTTTCCAAGACATCACTGAACAACTCTTTTGAAAACCATTGTTTTGAAGTTGTATGTGCCCTGCACCACTACTGCCCACATACACATGCTTGTTGCACCACTACAGCCCACGTACACTCACAAAATATCGCGAAAAATTAAAATTGCAAAGGGATATGGGTTTTCGGGCCGTTACTTAACTGTTTGACCGCTCATAGCTAGTCACCCCAACCGTTACTATCTATTTTGGCCTATAAAATAAGGGGTTGGGGTCCCATTTCAAGAAGAGGAATGAGAGAATAGAAACTCTACCCATTTCTGTATTCCCCCTTTGCCCCAATATTTGGCAACCTCATTGTGAGCTTGAGCTAAAATTCCCTTTTCCTCCATTGCAAGCCCTTGCCATTTCCCTAGAGAGAACTGAAGAGGAGAAGGAAATGTGGACGAAGTTGGTTCATTGTGAAGAGGCACCCAAGACTGAGTTCAAGGAGCAGTGTCGATCTCATATTGTAAGTGACTTTTTGTGAGATTAATATAAAGAAGTACTTTTTCCATCCCGCCAAATGACGTCTTAAACATTTATGATTTGTTCACATTTGTTGATTATGATGTCTAACCCACTAATCCATATATAAAATGCATTCTTGTAGTTTATTGTTTGTCTTTTGGTGAATGTAGGTTGACCTTGGGAGGATATCTGCAGTCAAGAAACAACCGAACGCAAAGGGATTGACACCGAATGCGAAGTTTAAGGTCTGCCTACCGGATCCCTATTTTTTGTCTTTTATATATAAGTGTGGGGTAATGTTGGGATAGTGATTAAAAGTAGGAGACTTTAGACAATTATCTCTACCTGCACTTTAGAATCCTGGTGTAGTCCGTAGGGGGTTTTACCACTTACATCAAAATTGGCGACCGTACTGGGGAGACCTCTAGGGTTTTTGGGGATACTTATTTTTGGGTTCTTTGAATCATTTAATTTTATGTTTTTTGAGTTTCTGTAAGCTTCTATGTCTTTCATGGATTCTAGTCTTCCATACCAGTACTCCCTGCCTGTGTTGGAATGTTGGTTTTCATTTTTTGAGGAGTTATAGAGGTGTATGCGGCCTGTAGTGGGCCTACACGCGTGCATATGTGCCCCGCTCTTGGACAGCCTGTGTACATACGCTGGTTGTTGAAGTGTCAGTAGCATTCTTGTGTTGAGAAAATTAAAACAAAAAAAAAGAGGCAGTCATCCTCTTCCCTGTCAGGAGTCACACTTCTCAGGGGTATTCTTGATCTAGTCCTGGTCTTTGTTATAGAAGTCTATAGCCTAGGTTTGACTTCAGCATATCTTTCTTCTAATCAAAGATTTCTTGTGTTTTCTTTAATAAGGTTTTTAGACAAGTTTGTGAGTTTGATTTGATCTACCTGTTTGGTATTGTCAATGACTCCCTATGATCTGTGATTGGGCTAGAAGTCATTTCTTGGTCTTGACTTGTCATCATTTTTCCCTTTTTTTCTTTAGAAGAAAAGAAAAGAATTCATTTTCAAATTTCTTGTTTTGAAGCATAAAACAATAAAAAAAAATCTTTCATTTCTTTGTTTGGTAAAGTACTTTAGGTTAGTTGCTTCATTTACCAAGGAAAAATAAATTTTTCTTAAGTTCTTCACTTGAACACTTAGGACATCAAGTAGATCATAGTCGAGAGAAATCTTGTTTAAGTTTTTCTTTTCAAAGATATGAGAGAAGTGAAGTTTGAAAAGTTGGTGAAAGAGTTTAATTTGGAAAATCTTTTGTGAAGAAGAAATTAGTTTGTTTTCGGTTTCATCTTATGCTCTTATCTTTAGTCTCTTGATAAAATCACTAGTTTCATTTCCATTCCCTTTTGGCCAAGCCAACCACTAAAATTAATGCTTAATTCAAAGTTATTAGACTTTGTGTTTGTAAGGTCCATCAATGTAGTCTAGGATAGAGCCTTGATTTAGGATTGGAGGTAAACTCTTCAAGGCTACAAAAATAACATAAGAGTCTATGCTAAGGAGTTCTTGAAATTCCGGTAACCATGAAAGTTATCTGGGACCCCACACCTCTAACACAAGGGCTAAACATGAGGTCACACAGTGGAAAGCGGATATAACCTCTCAAATGCGGACCAAATTGTCTTGGGAACACATATAGAGGGGCTTATCTTGGGATTATGTTGATCAAATTTTCCACGGGCTTACATGGGTCTTGAATGCTAAAGGTCCTTGATCATATTCAGGACACTTTCTTTCGATACCCATGATAGGTTTTAGAGACTTGATACCCTTCTCATTGTATTCCACCCGACTGTCATTTGGCTTCCGCTTGGTGATTGTTTGTCTTTGGCAACCCTAGTTGCCCATATTATAATGACTTACATGGGTGACCATTGGAGGTTGTTGGACAATAGGGGGTGGTGAATCAATTTTCACCGAGCTTAAACAATTATTCTTCTTTTAAAATATTTATAAGGAACTCAATGATGATCACAATGATGCGGAGAAGTAAAAATGGCTTTCAGCATCATTGACATATATGAGAAACACAAAGGCAGATATTTCCCAAAGAGCCCATACAAGGTAAAACCTCTTCTTCTTTATATGATAAGTATTATGAGCACCAACTCATTGTGAGGCTACAACCTCTATTTTGGTGCTCTCAACAAGTTGCAACCTGTTGAGAGCACCAACTCTCTATTTTATCTAGTACACCCACTAGAAGGAAAGCACCAACTCCCTGGTTTCTCCTAGAACCAACTAGAAGGAAACACCAACCTAGTTTCTCTAGCACCGACTAGAAGGAAGATACAAATCCACGGTTTCTCTGGCACCCATTGAAGAAATCTACAACTCCCTTTGTTCAAGCACCCGCTTGAACCTCTGGACAACGATCCTTCCTAGAACCTCCTTACCACCTTGGATTATGAATATGAATTAAGAACCTATTATAGTGATATAAGCGTTCAATGGCGACACCGTCATCATTGTTCTACTACATTTCATTACTCTATCTGTCTCACTGCCTTCACGACTTACCTTTGTCTGTTCTTCTACCTTTAATGATCTATGTGCCATGTCCATTCAGCATGGCGTTTCTCTTCTGTTCAATTCAGCTGCTACACCCTCCTCCTTATACTCACCTTCAATAGCAACAACCAAACAACTCCAACAGAAACAGCCCATCTCTTCTGCGTACTATGTATTTTATGGATTATGTGCATCTGCGTATGCAATATTCACAATTCCTCTGCATGCTCATACCACACCAATTTCCTCCACAAATCGAGTTCTCTATCTGATCATCACCATGACTCTTCAACTTCTATGGACTTTTTTCCACTCGTTCAACATCACTATATGTTATCCTGAGACTCCTCAACCTCTCTGGAAGTTGAGACTCTTCGTTTTATCTGTGACAGTCGAGCTCACTTCTCTGTTCGATTCTGGGGGCTTCAATTCTCTTCCATCTATCAATTTCTGTATCAATAATCTAAAATCCCTTTGGAAGATGCCCTTGGGAAACTCTTCATCTTCTTTGGCAATCACACTCTCTCCTCTTCAAGTCCTCTGGCCGAGGAGATCATCATTTGTTTTGTTTTAGTTGTTACACTAAGAAGCGAAAAAGTAGCTCTTTGATCTTGTTCAACTTCACCTGAACCATTGTATTAATAATAAAGAATCTTGTGCCTATTTCACCATTTCATAATTGACATTTGGGATCCCTGTGGTGAATCTTTGCACCTCTAGCTTCTTCCTCCATCTTCCATCAGTGTACAATGGAAACATTGCAGCAACATAAATGGCTTTAGTGATTTTAGCATTTACGTGAATCGTAGATGAGACATCTCAACTCTCCAAGTCGCGATACCCGAAACCCCAAAATGGAGCTTATCTACGTGACTCCTTCCCTTCGTGACAACTAGACCATAGGCTGTGCCAAAAGTCGCTTCATATTTTGTGAGTTTCCCGCACCATGCTCAGTTGACCAAGTGGTGAAATTCCAATCACTTTCGCGTCACATGGTTGGCGGACAGTCAGTCTTATTTCAATGGCTCAGATCATATTGTGTTTTTCGCATATCGTGATTTTGGTGTTCTTGTGGTTATGTTTCTTGCCTCTCCAAATTAGTGATTGAAGCTTCACGAAATGGAGCCGGTTCGCGGTCAGAGAACACCTTGATCTGGCCAGTTGTGATTAAATCATGATTGCTTGCTCGTTGTTCCTAATATGGGTTATCGTCCCGCTCAAGTCATTGATAGGTGAAACTCGAGAGATGGAGCCTGATCAACGGTCCGTCTTGGTGATTTAATGATCCGGATATTATCGTGAATTAGCATCATGGTTCCTTAGATTAGGTTCTTTCGCTAGAGTCATGATAGGGCTTTCACGAGATAGAGCTTAGATCAGGTCGAATCTTATGTTGAGTTAAGCATCTCCACGATTCCTATGATGGAAGTTCTCATCACTTGAGGCATTGTCATAAAACTACGAGATGGATCTTTGACATGCTTTCACGATCTTACGCCGCAGCGTCCCTCTTAGATCAACGGTCAATATTTTATCGAGACTTAGCAACTCCACGAGCCTTCGTTATGCCTGATCAACGGTCCATGTTGGCCTTGATCTAACGGTTGATATTATTTCACAATTTCACATATTGTGATTCAAGTTAGGGAACCCCATTCCTTTAACTTTCTACTTTCGGGGAACATGGCGATCTTGTGCAATGTCCTCTTGATCAATGGTCTACGATTGTCCCCAATGGGCGGCGGGATTCCTTCAGTTTTGGGGAGTTGGATGACTCTTGGACTTATCTTCTTTGTAGCTTCACCATATCTAACTGCTGTTGAGCCTTTGTAGATACCCCATATCCTATAGCCCAGATCTTCTCCGTTCACCCGCCGCTGATTCCGTTGCTTGGCGATTTAGGTCCTGTCGCGAATTTCACCATAGCGATTTACGTCCACCTTGCGTTCATCACTCCGATGATTCCACCCGCGATTGGTGATTGACTACTTCAACTCCTGGCGATCTTTTCATTGTTTTTCTTTCCATCAATGACAAGCTTAATCCCAACTATAAACCTTCAACAAACTCCCCTTTGGCATTGATGGCAATCATAAATGGCTGCATTGTTCATTTGGATATCAAGAAGCCAGAATCGATCGAACAACTCCTTTTTCTCCCAGCGGCATTGTGTCAGAAACCGCGCTCTGAGCGATTGCATTAATTTTAGGAGATATCGGATATGCAACCAATTACAAGACTCCCCTAACAGGATGGACTCTCTTACATGTGAGATGGGATGACACCCAACTAAATGCGAGGATAAAATGAATTGTCTTGGGTAGGGTTTTAGTAAAGATGTCTGTAATTTTTTACGTGGTTGGAATGTAATGGACTTGAACAATCGAATTGGAACCTGCTCTCCGAGAAAATGATATTTTATGGGAACAATGGCAGTCTTGAAGTGGGAATCTGGGATTTTTAGACACACCGATGGCACTAGTGTTATCACAATGAATTGGGATCGGTTACAATGTATTTACCTCGAAGTCTGCAAGTGTATGAATCATCCATAATACTGAGTGCAATAGTAGAAACAACAATGTACTCTTGCCTATGTGGTTGATAAATAAATGGAACCTTGATTTTTACTAAAGCCATGCTACTAAGGGGAGTCACCTAGGAAGATGCTCCTCGGTGCATTTTCTCCTCATCAACCGCCGGTTGCTAATCGCATCTGAATAATGATCGACTAAAGATTTTGATTTTTTGGGATACCACAAAACCATAAATTCATTCTTTATTTCAAATACCTAAATATCCTTTTGGCATCTTGCAAATGGCTTTCTGTTTTGGAGCAGCTTGATATCTTCCTACCATTCCTACAATATGAATTATGTAAAGGCGAGATCTTTGTGATGTGAGGATTCCTATCATTGATTGATATGAGCTTTGATCAACGTCGGGTGAATCATCATCCTTGCTTAATTTACATCCGATTACCTTGGGTGTACCCATGAGTTTAGAATCTTCATTTGAAACCTTTTCAACATTTCTCTTATATATGTTTTCTTGAGAAATGAACATCCCTTAGACCTCAGTAATTTAGAGACCAAGAAAATGGCAGTTCTCATATCATAGACATTTAAAATTCAGGCTCAATGGGAGAAACAAACCATTGTACCAATGAATCCTTAGTACATCCAAAGATGATGTCATCTACATAGACCCGATGCGATGACCAAATTATTATCCTCTGTTTTAATATCTAGATTGTTTATTAGGTTGTTCCCCTCTTGAATCCTTTGTCTTTGAGATATTTGGGTCTGTGATGCAGGCTCGAGGGGATTGTTTTAAACAATATAAAGATTTCTTTAGCTTGCATACTAAGTCAAGGTTATCAGTTAGTTTGAAACCCTCACGGTTGTTCCATATAGACTTCTTCATAAATCTCCATTTAGAAGGCTGACTTGACATCCATTTGAGTGGTGCAAACCTTTTATGACAAGCATGGGAAAGAAACATTCGATAGCTTCTAATGAAAATCTTGCTCTGGGCAAAAAATTTTTCGCAAAATATAGTCCTTCTATTGACATAGCCTTTATAGACTAACCTTGCTTTGTTCGTGCTTGTCCTTGCTCTTTCAACTTATTCTTAAGATCCATTTGAAGCCAATGGCCGTTTTAACCAGGTCTTTGTCCATGTATTGTTTTTCTCAATCGATCAAGTTCATCATTCATTGCTTTTACCCAATGATCATCTTTGGTAATTGAAATTCTTGGGTTCCAACATGGATATAGAAAGCTATAGAGGGTGTTCGGTGGTTTGATTAGCTTTCTCTAGTTTGTACACCTTTATTTTTCTCAATTATCGGCTTGGGATGATTAAGGAGGAGGAATTTGAGATTATTTGCTAATTTGAGTGTTGTTTGAGTATTCATCGATTGAGAGTCTTTGTTTTGGGATTCTTGGACACATTTTATCCTTCGGCAGTTATTGATAATACGTAGAAGACTCATTTCTATACATCTCTCTTGTGGGATTCCTTCATCAACTTTTACATCATCTGATCAACCATTTATCGCGACCTCTTATTATAGCATCGTATCACTGGCCTTATACCTAAGAAGATACCTTCATCAACCTATCATCATATTTTCCGAGGTTTTCATCATTATTCTTTATATAGCATTTTAATCCAAGGAATTTTGAAGTGTTTAGTCAGGCGGAGTCTTCCAAACCATGATTCTATAGGTGTCTTGTCACTTTGTGGTATAGGGTGAAGCTTCATTAATATGGATTGTTGTGTGTATTGCTTCTACCTAGTGGGTTTGACCAATGTTCTTCTCATTCATCATTGACTTTTAGCCATTTCTGCATAGCGATTACTGTTTTCCTCTCAAACTTCTTCTCATTTTGTTGTGGAGTTCTTGGGGATTGTGTATTCTCTCTTGATACCGTAGTCGTATGTAGAATTCCTTAGAAATCTTGAAATCAGCTCTCCCGATTATGATCTTATTTCCTTTAACCTCTTCCTTGAACTTTGGAGTCGATTAAAGCCTTAAATATTTTAAACTTCTCAAATGCTTCATCTTTTTCTTTGAAAGGCAGCAAAATGAGAATGCAGGGTAATCATCAGATGAAAATCAACTTGTAGAAGTAGTTTTCTTTCTGTGCTTTTCTATCTTAGTGGTCCACATGAAATCCATATGAACTAGTTGGAGTGGTTTTCAGTTGAAGTAAAACTCTTGGACTTAAAGTGTGTCCTATTTTGCTTCCACATTTGGAAGGGTTTACACATTGAATCTTGGGGCTTTGATGTATCTCGGAAGATCTTTTACTTCCTTAAGGTTTAAGTTTGATTAATTGGTCAAAGTTTAGATGTCCAAGTCTCTATGCCATAACTAGATTTCATCATGGCTTCTTAGATGACATTCTTCTCTATTACTACTTGTACATATACATTAGTTTTTGTCCTTATGCCTTGGCCACCACTTGTCTTGAGGTTCACAGGTTTTATCTTGCAGTCCTTAGATGTGAAAATCACTTCACATCCTTTGTAAAAGCACATTTGACACTTACTTAGAAGATTATGTTTCATCATCTACTAGTAGAAAACATCTTGGTCTTTCTTTTCCATTGTAGCTCACCATCCCTTTTCGCTATTTTCCTTGGAGCATCGTTTCCAAAGGTTACTTTTCCTGTTTTTCTTTCACTTAGATATAGAAACATGCCTTTGTCTCCCATCATGTGTTTTAGGCATCCATTGTCTATATACCGGGGATTAAGTATCATTCTTTGTTGAAAACACTAATCCACACTTGTCGCGCCTTCTTCTTCCAAAGGCTTAACATTTTTAGCGGTGGTTAGAATGGTTCATATTCCTTAGACTCACAGTCTATAGATTTGTATTATAGTTGTGATAGTTGTAGCATTCAATCTCGTTGTTCAGCAGGTCAAACTTATTGGTGCAACATTGTCTATCGTGACTATGGATTATTTCTTGGCCTCTTTAGTTGCATATCCTGGATAATTTGGAAATTGGAAATCAGGTGATGGTTTGTTAATTTGTTGTATCATTATTTGTTGTGTGAAGTATTTGTTCCTTTGAAATATTAATTGATCATATCTAAGTCTTAAGGAACAATTTATAGCTGTGATAAAGTTAGCACGGTAGTAACAATAGCCATAGAAAATTCTTTGTACATGGAAAATGGTTGTCTTCTTTGAGCAAATCGATTTCTTCAGGACTGATGTCTTTTAGCGATGAGCACATTACTTCTTTGTTCTCTGATTAGTTGGCATCTTTACCTTACCGACTGGGCAAGCGGTGTCTTCCTTTGTTTTCTCTGAGGTTTGTTATTGTCATTGGTTGTACTTTTACAAACTTGATGGGTTCTTCATTTCTGGAATTCCCACTGCTTGATCCCTATTAGTAGCAAAGCCATTTCAGCTTTAGTTCTTTACTTTGATGAGTGTATCGTTCTAAGGTTTGATACTTGACATATTTTGATTACACAAGGATTGAAACTTCTCCATTTCTTTCCTGGATTTCACTACTTCTTGTTCTATTAACTTCACACATCTTGCATTCTGATGGCTGTTGTTTTAGAATCTCTTTGATTTCTTTTGCCTCTTCAATTCTACTTTTTAATTAAGACAAGGTCTTCATCGGGTTCTTTCTTGTCTTTCTCGGCCTTATTAACAATTGTCTTTGCTTTCTATTATTGATTCTTAGTTTGTCAATCTCTTCTAGTGCACTGTCCGGTTCTCCTTCCATGTCAACCCACATCTTCTTCTTCATCAATCCTCTTTGTACGCGAGTATGAAGTCATTTGTTTTATCTTCAATAGAGGAGTCGGTGCCTTCATCATCCAGTATCATCATCATTTTTTTATGCACAGACTTTTCTTCTTAAGTTTTTCTCTTTAAAGAAATTTGTGTTTTTTCTTCTCCTCATCATCACGTGTCCGATCCTTTCCTTTGTGGGGACATTTATTTGCAAAATGACCTATCCTACCACCGGTTGAAACATTTGAAGAAGCGGTTGCAACTTTTCTTGTATTTTCTGATCCTTCTTCGATCTCTTCACAATTTTTTCTTCAAATTTCCATGGTGAGAATCCTCATTTCTTATGCTTTAAATGATGATCCCTTCTTCAGTCTCTTCACAAATTTTTCTTCAATTTCATCGGGCTCAGAATCCTCATTCTTGTCTGCTTTAAATGATGCTTCTTTGGAGGTGGGTTTATCTTTAACTATTCTCATTTCATATGCAGTCAATGTTCCTAGCATTTGATCAAACTCCAAGGTTTTTAGATCATTAATTTCTTCTATAGCATAGACCTTCGGGTTGAACCTATCTGGGAGAGATCTCAAGATTTTCTGAACTAAAGAAGGTTCATCAATTGTTTCACCAAGTGCCTTCTGTTAGTCTCCAATTTTGACTATATTTTTGCCTACATCATGTCAGATATACCCCCATTTTTATATCTAGTATCATTTCCTTCTAGACTTACCATGACACATTTGACATCCTTTTACAACCAAATGGGGCTATTCAAGGTATTCCTATGATTCAAGTTATTTTTAATGTATTTTGATATTTCAAACTAATATTGATACTAACGTGACATGAGTTAGGTACTTGTTCCCTTGAAACAGACTTATCAGTACCAAGTACTGGCTCGCACTTAGTGGAGATGCCAAAGACTTGCACAAAATGACTAGATTCGATTGACAGTCTGATTCATATAATTGATTGTGTTAGCAATAAAAAATGCACTTGTATTTTTATTTGAGTGTCCTCATTACTCTCTTTTTGACTTGTCATTTTCTTAGGTCTTTTGGAAAGTGTCATAACTTCCTGATCCTTTATTAAGCTCCTGTTGATGGCTTTGTCCAAGCATCCTTTAGTTCTTCCCTCCAGACCTACAAATATGAATAAAGTTGTTAGCCCTAATCTATTGCCTCTAGTCATTGTCCTAAGTCTAGAGTCTCTAATCTCAAATCACAAGCCTAAAGATATAAATATACTAAAACTCCTTATATCTAATTCTAAGCCTATAGAGTTTGATGGTCTGTTTTAAAAATCCATTCCATGATTCAAGCTTATTGACCAAGCATTCAACTTCAAATTCACTAGTTGAAATAACATTGCCTAATTCCTATAGTAGCCACCCAATAAACTAAGTCGACAAAACATGCCAAGCCCAGCCACGAGTCATAAATCTAAGTTACAATTAGATCACATGTCAATGGTCCTAGCCATGAGTCAAGTTACATGCCCAATTTTTATGCTAGGTTATGAGTCAAACAAACAGGTCGACACATTACACCAACCCTTGGTAGATCGGTTGATGGAATCTGGCAACAATGAGCTAATTGTTGCGGACAATTTTTTCACTGAATCAAAAGATAACCTAAGGAAATGGATTGGGCATCCAAATTTTGAACTTATTCGGCATGATGTGACTGAGACGCTGTTGGTAAAAGTACATCAGATCTATCATTTGGCTTGCCCAGCGCCACGTTCTCAGGTGGTTCCTAGGCCTCCTCCAACTCCCTCGCCTTTACCTTACCATTCTCACAGGCAAAAATGTGAATTCTGGTGACTGGGGGAGTTGGCTTCATCGGATCTCATAACGCCAAGATTCGGATTTCATTTGCCTCATCAATAAGCTAATACAACTGCCAATTGTCAGATTGCAGGTTATGCAGAGCTCAAAGGGTTTTTTTGGGATCGTATTTTTCTTTATCAGTCCTCTCAAAGTTGTTGATTGTCTTGACTGATGCCGCCAATGTCAAGAGGGTCGATCAAATTATTTAGGGTAAAAACGCCATGGTCTGCACAGTCTGATGTAAACCCTAGTCTTAGCATACACATGTCGATTCTTGTCTGGAAGAAATGTGTACAGAATATGCTTGTCATGTTGGATATCTTGGATCAACACCCAAACATAGCCATGGATGATTCGGTGAAGCATGATGAGAAGGAGATTCAGAAAGGAATGGATCATCAGGGAACAATTCGAGTGTGGGGTAAGATTGTTCCATTTCTTGAACGCATTGACAATGAACTCTTCAAAAGATTGCAATGTATTGATCCCTGCACGAAGGAGATGTTTCACGAGATGGCTCTTTCCCTCTTATCACAATTCATTGAACGACTGGTATCCATCTCAGGAACGAGGTGGCACAAAAACACAAATGAGGTCTTGCAGAATGACAAAAACTAGCTCAGAACCAGATCAAAATTACACGGACTATAGTAAAAGGGATATTTCATATCAGTCAAAGCAATCTTTCTTACAAATTGCAAACTATATGGGGCCAGGTTAAAAATTAAAGGAAGACAAATCTAATCTCAAAGTTGTTTGCAGCCTATGAAATGGATTTATATTCACTTCTTCAGGACACATGGGGATGTAAGGACCAAAATAATATAGTGGAAAAAGACATCATTCTCAATGTTTCTCTGTGGGAATCCATTCAATGAATGTTGCTAAAGATTCTGAGGCAAAGGAAATGCATCTACTTTATTTTTAAGCTGTGTTTTGTATTAGCCAAAATTGCAAATGCAATGGCACCAATGGAGGCTCTCATAGAACAGTGGCTTGAATTTTGTACTCTTAAAGATTCCAAATTAAGGTCCAAAGAGGAATACAAGATGTAGACTATGTGAGAGAAGCTTCAAGATCTCAGATAAATGAGAATCATGTCAATTCTGAAAGATTCAATAATGAAAGTGTCTGGTCTCCACCATGGACTACCAAAGAGACCTCTACAAAGGCAAATTCACCTGAAACTGTAGGTATAGAAGAAATATTTATAGATTTCAAGGCAACAAATAGAGAACAAATGGAAGCCAAAGGACATCCACAGAACACAAATGAAAAATCAGATCCAAGGAGATTTTACCTGCAACTTTCAAGCAATCATCCAGGTAATCGGAATTTTGAAATTTTGAAGTTTAAAGAAACTCTAACTTTCGGTGGTTTAGGCGAGCCTGAAAAGCACTCATTAACCACCAAAAGAAGATCTTTTGGTAGTTAAATCACCCAGAAGCTTTCCAAGTTAACCACCGAAAGCCTGTCATGTTCAGAATGATCAAGTTTTTACACAGTTCAAAGTTTTTTGAGTTGAAAAGGTTTGAAATCTTTTCGAATGAACATCTGATGAATTATCAAGACAAATCCAACAGTTATTTTTGACAGATGGAAGAAAGAGGATGTGTTTCAAAGGTTTTTGATATCTTTGACAAAGACAGAAAATCAGGACACTTTGCCACCTCAACAGATTCGAATTTGCCTCTCTTGGAGAGTCATCATTTAGCCTTGGGAGGCTATCCTGCACTTCACCAACAATCAATAAGAGAGAAAGACCATGAAATCTGGGATTGACCTCATTTTTGGGGATTATCCCACATCTTTTGCAACTAAATTTTGTGTTACTATCTTTAGTATATTTGATCCTTGTTTTCAGGATATCAGAACTACTTTGTAAATCTATAAAGCTTAGGATAGAATATGAACCAGGGGGTTCGATTTTGGGTTCTATATGCTGCTACTGTAAATGAGACTCATTCTTAATATATGAAACATTGCAAGCTTCATTCATCTGTGTTTTCAGACCTTTATTTTCTGTTCTATGATATCTTATGAGTGAATTATTTCTTTATTGACGCTTATTCAATCTACATGTGACTGTCATCTCACTAATTGATTGATTAAGTTAAGAATCATAAGTTATTGCCTTAGTTTTTAAACCCATTGTGATTATTGTTTTATATGAGTATAATCTGGTTCAACAACTATCTTCTATTCTATTTGATCAACCCTTGTCTGATTGCATTCTTAGAAGGCCTTGTGATATTTGATATTAATAGACAGTCTTAAAGACACAGTCCAGCCCCTAGATATTCATCTTGATCCAAAAACCACATCAATTATTAAGAAAATAGTTTAAAAAAATATTCAGTTACCAGGCATCTCTGACTTACAACCTAGGAGAGTTTCCTGGAGTGATAACAGATTGATTCATAACTCAATATGATGACTCAGGGCGAGATTGTAGAACAATTTTATTATAATGCTTTATGATCCACGCTTCTTGGCACTGCGTGTCATGAAGTTGTGAAATTAGTTTTAACTAACTATGAGTCATTTTCAGATCTAAGATTCTCTTAGATTAATGCACCTATGTTCAATACTATTTGGGGAGGATCTATATAAACTGAGATCCCTCTCAAGAAACCTTGGTTACGATATGCTATGTGATACAATTTCTGATAATACAATTTTCTATGCGTTATGTTATTCGCTGTTAAAATGATTTGAGTTTGTTTATGAATTATGGAGCGTGAAGTATGAAACAATTTTACATGGAATAATTTGAGTATCTCTGGTTTCGTTTTAGGGCGATTGCACCTCTTGGTTGGGCCCACCAATAGGTTCAATTCGTTGTCTCTTTTCCACAGTAGAGTTAGTTTATTTTTAGTTCTAGAATCTGCATGTGAGTTAGTTTTTGAACTCGAAATTACTCTGTTAAATTCTTGCTTAGCCATTTTTCGATTAGATCATTTTCAGTTTGATATTATCTTATTGATCGATGAATGTTGAATGAGTTATTTATCCTTATAGAATTTGAAGAATGAACCAAGTGCTTAATCTAGATTTGCTATGTTTTCCAGTTTCCAATTTGATCATGATTTAAACATAATTTGAGTTTAGACTTACTCTGTTTTGTTAGGATAGCTAGCTTATAGTCTGATGAAAGGAAGCTTCCAGTACCTGTAGGGTAAAATAGGACATTTATTTATTTCACCTGTGTTAGATTTAGAACTGCTTGATACTTAGATTAAAAGGTTTTTAAAAATGATCTCTCTTTTATGGTTTAGATAGATATGATGATGATTATATGTTTAAGATAATGGTAGATAGTCTTGGGTGATTTCATTAGAGTAGGAATAGAAGTACCTTTTCTTAACCCAAAATTGTTTCCATTTGATGAATTAGATAAGATATAATTAGTTTTAAGATAATCATTAGGGTTTAGTTTCTAAGAGTAAGTTTGTGTTTTCTTATTAGAATAACCTTCAGGTAGGAATTAGAATCTTACCAGCACATATAGTGTAGCATCTCTAAGTTCACTTACCCTGGTTTGACAATTTATTGTTTTCAGGTAATTAAAAATCTTTAATACAACAGCTTGACATTTTTGGCGCCGTTGTCGGGGAGCTGTTTAGAAGGTAAGTTAGATAATTATTATGGTTATTTTCTTAAAATGTATTTGGTTTGGTGTGGTATGTTAGCAGGTTGATGAAAGAGGAGTTGTGAAATGAAGGGTGAGAACCGACATATCTATTATCACAGGTTCCTTTGAAACTCAATCTTAGTTTTTCTTTTATCTAGTATGTTTTCATGAGAAATAGAGATCATAGAGGTAGATTTAGGGGAAACTCAAAACAACAAAAAGAAGAAACCTC
>SNQJ01S0008143.1:31475-58405 GCA_010110895.2 Picea sitchensis
GTGTAGCTGGTGCACAGGTTTGGAGGAGGATTGCAGTTGCAGCTGCAGCTGCAGCAGCAGCAAGTTTCAGTATTTGGCTTGGATATCTCTTGGCTAGGGTTTGGACTATCTAATCATCTTTTTGTGATGCGCTATCCTTGGGGAGAGATGCGTTGCTCTTTATTTGGCTATCTAGCCTAGGGTTTGCTTCCGGAGGAATTCTCAGGTCAAGGTTAAGGTGCTCGGAGGGAGGCTTCGGCCTGTGGTTGGGAGACGAGGGTATCGTCGTGGTAAAACGAGCACACCATCATATATATTCTAACAATACCATCAACAATTTGATTTGAAGACCTCAAGTCTATAGTAACATTACCTATTTTATGTTGTTTCCCAAGTTGCATTGGATAGTACCAATTCCTCTCTATGATATTGGTACTTGTGGTGGATCAGTTTATTCAGCTCTTGTTTCCAGATATCCTCCTCTGATTCTGAGATTCAGATCCATTGTGTATCTTTTTCGTGGCTATGATCTCTTTTGACATGGATCCACTGTGTATTCATTTTTGTGGACATTATCATTGTTTATTTAAATACATATTTCATGGATCCACAATGTACTTGATTTGGATTGTGAGTATGCCCACCTCGAGAAGAGAGTACTCTTACTTGTTTTATGTTGTAGGTTATGTTCTTGGATCAGATTTTGGTAACCTCTGTCAGGGCTCACTACTTCCTCACCTCCTCGATTTACAATGTATTCCATCCATCGGTTGTTATTATGACCTCACATATTAGGGGGGATCTATTATAACATCAATTTCCACCACATATGCATTGATGACATGTTGGTCTTTCCCTTTCCCCCTTGTAGACCTTAATCCCTCGTTTCCTCCTCTGGATTCATCAAAAACATAATTTTTTGACATATACATGTCCTACTAGCTATGCAAGGTGCGTACATATGCATGTTTCTCCTTTGCAGAGTGCGTACACCTTAATTTGGCTCAAAAAAATAATATTTTGCGTATTTTTGGGTAGGGTTCAAGGGTTCACCTGGTTCCTGACCCCCTATTTCCCATATACATTTGTTTGTAACCACTCCAACCACTTGGAGAGGGTATAAAATGATCATGGAACTAGAGGAGATGAACAATCATACTTGAAGCATCATAACACTAGCATTTTCTTAGCCTGACTGCAAGCCCCTTGTCCCTTGTTGTTGATTTATTCCTTCAAACCTAGAAACCCATGTTTTCATCCTTCCTTGCTCCTCATATCTTGTCAAAAAGAATCCATTCCTCTTCTTTGGACTTGCTCAAGCATTGGAGTTGAAGGTAGTATTTATTGTCAGTGGCCTGGGTGGAGGGACCTAAAGTTCAGATGTAGGACAGTGTCGCGGTAGATACATGTGGTAATTACCTTTGTCTTGTTGTTCATTAATAAAAAGACATTTTTCCCATCAATTATTTGTGTTTTAGTGTATGATGTTTATGTTTAAGCATTCAATTTCCTAGAACACTAATTCATTTTCTTTCAATCATCTTTTATTAGAGTTAGTTATCTTGTAACTACCCCTTTGTAGTTGTCAACTTGATTGTTTGTAGGTGATCAAAGGGATTGTTGGGAAGGAACGTTGAAGTGAAAGGTTTTAACTAGGTATCGTCATTGAACTTTGGGAACCTGGTATGCTTCTCTCTTTCTGACTATTAGTTAGTTAGTTAGTTAGTTATAAGATTTCTTGGTTGCGATTATGGGGATTGAGTTCACTCTTTGAAGGTCATCACTATGTTGTGGCTTTAACCCATAGCCATAGGAGAAATTTCTTCGTAAGAGAAGACATCTAGGATGGAATTCTAACAAGTCAACATATATAGTGAATACTCTTACAATGATCATGCAGAGAATGAACTTAATCACTTAGCTAATGTTTTCAGGAATAATAGTTATAAAGAAAATCAAGTCAAGAAGATGGTCTTAAGAGCTAGGAGTGGAAACCAGATCATTCATGAG
Source organism: Picea sitchensis (assembly GCA_010110895.2). Lineage (NCBI taxonomy): Eukaryota > Viridiplantae > Streptophyta > Pinopsida > Pinales > Pinaceae > Picea > Picea sitchensis. The sequence continues at coordinate 33,465 of SNQJ01S0008143.1, forward strand.
CCATTTGGTGAAATAAAGAAGATCATGTTGTGGCTTATATCAAAGGAATGATAGAGAAAATTGGAAAAATATTAAAGAAAGGTAATATTAGATTCACCTTCACTTCCCCAACACTCTCAAAGGCTTGTTGGACTGTGCTAAAGACATCATTGACCCAAAACATCATAAGGGTGTTTATACCATACCATGCTCTTGTGGTAGATATTATATTGGTGAGACAAGGATATCTCCACATATTAGACTCAAAGAACATTGTGCAGATGTAAAGCATGACTAGGTTAAAATATCTACCTTGGTTGAGCATTCTCATGACACTGGGAAACTAATTTGCATGGAGAACTCTAAGATCATTGCGAGGATGGACCACTTTGGTAAAATAAAGGTTTGTAGATCCCTTGCAATGGAATTAAATGATAAAATAAACAGAGATGAAAGTTTTAAAATTAAAGAACCCTAGAGGCATGTTATTCAAAAAATTAAAAATGAAGACAATAATAACCTAGAATAATATTTCGTTCACTCACTCAGTGGTTATCATTGACTATTTATTTATGGATCGAGAGGTCATTAATATTTGAGCTTAACAACCTCCTGATGATGACCCTTGATTATGGATCGAAACATCAAGTAATCTAAAAACATAAACGCAATTCCATCTTCTAAAAAAACAATCTATGGTTTCTCATAAAGAGGTAACATCAAGATACTCTTCTTGGAAATTTGTATTCAACTTGTTTAGTTCACACATTACATTTGCAAGCATATGTAAACAAAATTGAACTAAAAAAATCCTTGTCTTATCATACCATGAATCTTTCTTGTCATTTTTCCACAAAGTCAATAAGGCAAACATCAATACAACAATCCTTTCAATGACTTATCCTCTTAAGAGCCTTCTAACTCCATGGATTTGAAGAGGTTGAAGAGTTTCAAGTTGCATAAGTCCCTATACAACAATAAGTTGACTATTTATTGTAATAGACTTTTGCACTCAAGAATATACCTTATTGTCAATTTCTCAACAAACAATAATTTAGGTATTCTTTTGGAAGCATTTAATGTGGCTAAAGCTTCATGTACAATACAATGAATACCTACAAGATTAGGTATATCTTTTTTCAAAAAAGTAACAAAAACAATTTCATTGCCAATCATTGATGAAATTCCATCTATGGAAACAATTGACAATCTTTTATTTGAAAGCCCCCTTGCTTCCTTTAAATCATTAATTGCGTCATCTGTTGTTTTCTCTCTTCCATCACAAACATTTATTTTCTTTAAAAACTGTGAAATTGGAAGCCCCAACACTTGTGAGCCTAGAAATGTGGCATAAACCACAAGGTGTTTCTCTAAACTATGATCTATACTTTCATCTAACATCAATGAATAAATGACTATACAACATGCTTACAGTTTGTACCTCTTTAAGATACTCAAATATAGCAAAAATGAATTCTGTTGCAGCAATGTGATTTGTATATGATGTGTAATCTTTATTCTTTGGCATGTTTGGTGTTTGTAAGGACATTATAAACAGACAAAAGGATTCATATTTTTATAGGGGTAAATCTTCTTGCACAACCCAATAAACTAATTTCATAGTTGTGAAGACTCTTTGCTTGTTCTTGTCATCAATGCATGCTTTGTGTTTTGTAATAGGTTTTGTTTTCTTTCATTTCCATATATCCATTTTGCTTATGAAAGTTTATGGATACTTGAATTGAGATGAACAACTAGTGAATCATGTTGCATGATAGAGCAACCAATACCAATCCCCCATGGTTTCATGTGTTTCATAGTATATGCATTTCATAACTATTTTTCCTTTATGTTTTGTCTCTTTCAACCACTTATACTTAGTTTTTCATTCCTCATGAAAATCTCATTTTACTTTCAATTTTTTTTCCTTAAGTGTTAGGTTCTTCACCTTGAAATTCTCCATCACATTCTTTATTATACCCAAGTCTTCATTCAAATCAAATTTATGCTCTTCTTTATTAGATGATAAAACTTATGATGTAGTAGACCATCCAAAGAACTTTTTGATAGAAGGTTAATTCTTTTTTCTTTAAGACATTTCTTTATGTAATACTTATATAATAAAAATATGAAAGTAATTAGATATGGGATAAGCATGTCCATAAAATTCATATTTTCTAGTTAAAACATGAAGCAATCCCTTTCCAAAAAACAATTTCAAAGGCAATGAATTCATCCTATTATTTGCACATAACTCCAGGTATATTTGGACTTTCATAAAGTTTGACAAGTTATCTTGATAGGTGGATAACCTATGGGTTCTTATTTGAAAGACATATTTGGGAAAGGATTATACAAATAAATAAAAGATTTACTTTTTACATTCTTCAAGTGTTACAGCCTTACCTATTTCATTCAGTTTGAAATGTCATTGTAGTACGTAATTTGAAACACATTGCGCACATATAGCAGACTACAAAAAGTTTGAATTTTGAAACACACCAAACAAAAGGTTTCAATTTATTTATATGTCTTAATTCCTCCTAGATCCAATCACCCAGTACACAATTAATCTACCAACACTAACAAGATGCGTGTAATGATGCCAAGATAACTACAACCTACAAAGAGATGGAAAATGATTAAATATGTAGCTCATATTCATATTGAATTCATTATTCAAGAATCACCATGTTGTAACCTACGTGCATGTCATTGGGCAATGAGTGACAAATGTGGCCCTTAACCCTTTCAAGGCCATTGAAAACAAGTGACTTAAGAGCAATGGTTGAGGAACCAGTAGTGAGATCAGGTCAAATTGTAGGGAACAAATGACTAGAAATAACGCATAGATCAATCTATAGAGACAATTTATTTGGGTAGTGGCATGCAGGAAAAATTCTTGATTTTTCTTTCTTCAACGTTGTTTTCTTCCCTCTCACACCGTGTCGGATTTGCTTTGATGACTGAAAGGTGAGATTTATTGAAATTTGACATGCAATTGTCAGTTACATGCATCTTTTGGACAGTTGGATAGTAGACTGTATTCTAACTTTTGTGTCCACAGTCCAATCTCCATAGGGCATGAAATATACAACATATAGCTTGCAAGTCCACAAACAGGTCTTGCAACCTTTGCAAACTCAATCATGCCTCGATTAATGGAGGGTATCCTTAGTGATCATGATTCTCTACCACTTGAACTAGAGTAATTATTGTTCAAGGTTATCCAAGGAAGTGTCATTATGGTGATTCAGTCACATTGTATTGAAGATAATGTGAAACCTATCATCCTACTCAGTGACACAAAAGCTCCAACCTCCAACCAACTTTTCAACACTGCTAAATGGCTCAACACACACACACACAAATATATATAATCTAATTTTAAGGTATATATATATATATACTTACTGGTAAATTTTCAAGTCGTGATGGTTGTAATAATTAAGTAGACATCACTAATGATGCACATATTTTGCAACCTTTGCTAACTTGATCATGCCTCGATTAATGGAGGGTATCCTTAGTGATCACGATTCTCTACCACTTGAATTGGAGTAATTATTCTTCAAGGTTATCCAAGTGTCATTATGGTGATTCAGTCACATTGTATTGAAGATAATGTGAAACCTATCATCCTACTCAGTGACACAAAAGCTCCAACCTCCAACCAACTTTTCAACAATGCTAAATGGCTCAACACACACACATAGATATATATAATCTAATTTTAAGGTATATATGTGTGTGTGTGTGTGTGTAAATTTTTATTTCGTGATGGTTGTAATAATTAAGTAGACATATGCACATATTTTAAAATTCTCCACATTCCATGGGACCCACTTAAATGGCACCAAGGAGAGAGTGTGAGCTCCCAAGAATTTCAAATTCATAATACTATTAGTTTACCTTCTCACAAAGTGGGATTTGAATTTGAGTAGGAAAGAAAACAACTTTTCCTCTTGACTACTAGAACTACACCTCAGGATGAATCTACATTGAAGTGCAATAAATTCATAGAACTTCCACTTTAAAGAGGTTAGAGTTTTGGGTAATGTCATAGTCTAAATGTTCTAAGTTTTGTCTCTTTTCCTGCCATATTTTTAGTTTAATTTTACCCTAAATCGGTAGAGATTTTTTTGGATTTGCAGATTTGAGTGATTAATTGTGTATAATCCCAGTGCCCTAAAGGTTTTTCAGCAAACAAAATTCATTTATACATTCAACAGAAAAATGTGATTTTACCCAAATTTATATAACCAAATTCCAACAGAAAATGCAAAAGGGTAATAGACACTATTTGACAAGGTATTTATTTATAAAATTGGTGTTTAGCAACTTTATTAGTTAAACACACTACCGCGCCCATCCATGTTAATTTATAATATTTTATAATTTTTATTTAGAACGAACAAAGTCGGAGAAGACGGCTATATGACGTTGGAGTTAGGTGAGTCCTACAGGGAAGCTATTGTATAAATAGCTATGAAAGTGACTGAATCCAAAGCTTGAGTCAGGTGGAGGAATCAGACGAAATTGCAGTGGAAAACCATTAAACAATAAAGAACGATTCCCTGGCAAAGTAAAAGCAGGTACAGACAACTGTACTATAAAACCAGTATTTGTGTCCATCACCTTATCTGCCCTTCTCTGCACGACTTGACTTTAATGTATCCTTCCTTCTCAACATTCCACAAATCAGGCCTTTTGGCATCTTTCGCCAATACCGAGACCTTGAAAGTTTAACTACTGTAAATGCTCAAGGAAGATTTGGCAGCATTTTTCATAGATAGGCGAAATTAAACTCGGGGCCGTAGAGTAGAGGAGAAAAGTCGGGATAAGCAAAATGGGATTGATGTATAGATTAAATTAAATTAAACCACTCCTGCTGTTGACCAATATGAAATAATCCCGGTGACAACTTTCCGACACCAGTGGGTAAGACGATTGACTCTTGAATCTACCTAACAAACATTTGGTTCAATGTCTCACATCATATACTACAGTTGAGGTGGGTAAAATATTATGAAGCTGCTCAGAGGGCCCTCTTGCAAATAGATAATATCGCTGGTTCACCCAATATCACCGCAGCCAACTCACAAGCGGCTGTAAATTTGACTGGAAGCAGGGACCTACTCCTGGTAAACACTAGTAGCTTGGGGTAATCACTTTCTAATGTAACAACTTCAAAATAGTTTCCATTCTATGATTAGTATTAGAACACATCTCTGATACCTCTGCTACAACTAAAGCTTCTGAAGTTGGACCTGACTGCTTACCTAATTTTTACATTTTTATTTTGAACCAGTGAGACTTGGGGTTCAACCGCAGCGCATGTTTTAGGCACCCACGTATGTTATACATTTGGCTTTGGGTTCCCACCAGCCACTTTGTATAACAATCAGTCATAGGTGTGCCTAAAATTGTCAAACCTGGCAAGAAAGCAACGGAAAAATTTATCTTAAGATCCATGGCAATGTCTATCAAAAAACCTAATACTGTTGACCAAGTGAATGGCCATATGCTCGGTTAATTCTGTGGGCAATTCTGGCGGATTGCTAGCTGCTTGGAACCCAACTCTTTACGACCTGGTTCCTTATATCACGGTGGGGGGCATTTTGTTAACAGGTAGGAGTCTTTTAAATAGTCGGGAGTTAGCATTACTCAACGTCTACGGACCCTACACAAACCGGAAGTCCTTCTGGAATTCAGTGGAAGGCAGTGGTATTCTTACTATTAAAAACTTAATCATGGCAGGGGACTTTAATATCCTGCTCTCACCAGAAGAGACCTGGGGTGGGTCTCGGGCTGGTATTATGGATGACTACTTTTCTGATCTATTTTCTTCAAAAAATTTAATTGACATCAAACCGGCTAAATTGGTTCCCACCTGGAGAAATGGTCGCCATGGTCAGGAAGCTATATCAAGGAGATTAGACAGGGCTTTAGTCGCAGAAAATCTTTTATTTGCCGTTGGTTTTTACAGGTCATGGGTCGAATTCCCTTATATTTCTGACCATGCCCCTGTGCTCTTACAGCTGGATATTCCGCCTGCATTTAAATTGTATCCCCTTAAATTTAATGAACAGTGGCTCTGTGAAAAGGACTTTACGGATTTAGCTGCTAGAGTTTGGAAAGACCCAGTTTATCTTACTGAAAGGGGCAAACAAAAGAGATTAGTCTGGAAGTTACAAGACTTAATTTGTTTTACCAAAAGCTGGTATAAAGACTTGCAGACCAAAAACAAAGCTAAGCTGAGTGCGATCGAAGTAGAGATTAAAGACTTCATTAAAATTCTGAGTGAAGACGATAATAATGAAGGAGCTGAGACATCACTGCGGCATTTGGAAGTTGATAGAAATGAGCTATTAAGAAAAGAGGAAGAGCATTGGCGTATACGCAGCAGGGCACTTTGGCTGGCTGGTGGTGACAAGAACACCAAGTATTTTCATAAGTTCGCAAGCCACAACAGAGTTAAAAAGCATATCTGGGAAATCAAAAGGGATGCAAGCAACTCGGTCACGGATCAGTTTGTCATTAAAAATGAAGCTGTGCAATACTTTAAGCATTTCTACAGGGCATCAACCACAATGAACATAGACGAACAATGTAAGCTGATAGACTTCTTTCCACTGATAGTCGATGAAGAAGAATCGAGCACATTGTACAACCCAGTTTCCTTGGAGGAATTGAAATCGGTTCTATTTCACTGTGACAGGGGAAAAAGTCCGGGCCCCGATGGGTGGACAGCAGAGTTTTTGATACACTTCTTTGAGCTAGTCGGGGAGGATCTCTTAGCAATGGTGGAAGAATCAAGAACATTAAGCACTGTTGTGGGTGGCCTAAATTCTACATTTTTTACATTGATCCCAAGGCCAATAATCCAAAAACTTTCGAAGATTACCGCCCAATCTCTCTGTGCAACCTGTGCTACAAGTTAATAACAAAAGTTATTGCCAATCGCCTTAAACCTTTCCTGTCTAAGTCAATCTCAATTGAACAAATGGGCTTTCTAAAAGGTAGGCGTATACAAGATGCAATTGGCACAACTCATGAAAGCATTCACAGTATTAATAAGAAGTTAAAAGCCCTTGTCTTAAAACGAGACTTAAAGAAAGCCTATGATTGTATTGATTGGGACTTTTTTAGAATGATCCTCCTTAAAATTGGTATGGGGTTACATATGACCAATTGGATCATGTCTTGCATCATTTATTCGTCCTTTGTTGTCTTAATTAATGGGGAGGCTACATACTTTTTCAAAAGCAGAAGGGGAATTAGGCAGGGGTGCCCTTTATCACCTCTCATTTTCATACTAGTAACGGAGGGCCTCAGCGTATTATTGAAGAACAGTTTAGTGGAAGGAGTTATTTCAGGTATTAAGGTTGCTAGATTGACCAAAATCCTTCATCTTCTGTTTGTGGACGATGTCCTCATTATGTCCAAAGCAAGCCTCTTGGAATGGACAGAGATCGACAAATTGATTAGTCAATTCTATAAAGCCTCTGGTCTTGCGGTGAACCTATCAAAATCAACTATCCATTTTGCAGGCCTCTCGGATCATGAACTGGGCCAGTTCAAATCTATCCTTCATTATTCATTTAGTGATCTTTCCAACAGGTTCCGTTACCTAGGATATTTCTTGAAGACTGGAGCACACCGTGCAGCAGATTGGGGATGGCTTATATCCAAAGTTACTAATAAAATCGACCTATGGTGCAACAGGTGGCTCTCATTGGGTGGGAGATATATATTGGTTAAATCTGTTTTGGAAGGCCAAACAATTTACTAGATGTCCATGGAAGCATTGCCTCACTCGGTTTTAACAAAAATTTGAAAACTGAGGTTCCACTTTTTATGGAATGGTCACCTAGACAGTCAATGGTATCACCTCTGTAGATGGGAGTTTCTTTCAAGACCCAAAAAGAATGGGGGTCGGAGTATCCGCAACCTCAATCATTTCCATTTGGCATTGAATATTGTCACTTTGTGGCGTGTATTAACGCAGAAGAGTCTATGGCATCGTGTAATGAGGGATAAATACCTTCAGAACGCCACTCTTATCAACTGGTTCAGAAGGCCAACTCATAAGTACTCTTCAACTTCAAGGTTTTGGTTAAACCTCCTTTGCTCACTCCTAATTATCAGAGATTGGATCACATGGTGCCTTGGAGCTGGACAACTAATCATTATCGGGCGTGACAGGATTTTGGGCATGGGAAACAGATCCTTCCTCAACAAAGAACTTATTACAGTGCTCAATTGTAGACAGGTGACAACACTTGCCCAAGCTTCAAAGGCTCATGAACTATATACCATTGCAGAGTTATGGCAGACAAGTGACGAGCTGGAGTTGTCAGGCGTACAAGCAACATAATGGACACAATATATAAAGGATTTATGTGGAGAGGGGATCACACTTACCGCTAACACCAAGGATGAACTAAGGTGGGTTGGAGGTGACTTGTCCGGGGAGCTTACTGTCACAAATTGCTACAACGTGATTCTCTCTACACAACCCATGCCGATTTGGAGTGGTTGGAAGGTACACTGTTGGAAATGGTGTGTACAACTAAAAATCATTTTGTTTTTTTGGTTGGCAGCTGACAATAGAATTTTAACTTGGGGTGTTCTACTTAAGAAAGGATGGGTAGGCCTCGGATTGTGCTATCTGTGCAGAGCAAATTCAGAAGATAACCATCATCTGCTCATCCATTGCGCCTTTACGAAGAGAGTATGGGTTATTCTAACGCAGGTCCTAAATTCCAATTTCCCATGGAGTGGCCAATCCATTGGCGACTATATGGTTGTGTGGCTATTGAACAAGACAACGTCCAAGATGCTTCCATTAATCACGAGCTGGTACATCTGGAAGGAGCGTAACATGGCTCTTTTCGAAGGGAAGACACCCTCAGCGATCATTGTTGTCATTAAGACCATTGGAGCGCTCAACAAAAAACAAATTGACACCAAACCCTAGGTATTGAGATTGAAACCATACTTCAGACTTCAAGGATATATAGTGGCCTATTTCGATGGGGCAGCGAATGTAGGGGGATCCAGTTGCAGGGCAGGAGGTACTATGAAGTGTATAGAGGCACCGGATTACAGATGGTACATCAATTGTGGAGCAGGGACCAATACTAAAGCCGAATTAATGGGAGTATGGGCTACTCTTCCGATTGCAAGACGCCTGGAAATTCAGCGCCTACAGGGTATGGGGGATTCCAAAGTAATCATAGATTGGTTCAATTCAAACGGGAAGCTTCAAGCTATCAATATCGAAGGGTGGAAGATCAAAATTCGAGACCTAACGACAGCCTTCCAAAGTATTAGTTTTCAACACATCTTCAGGGAATCCAATGAGGGGGCGGATAAACTATCAAAGTGAGCACTTTCATCTCCAAAAGGAAGGCTTTCTTTTTTCACCTGAGATGGAGAAAATGAGGGGCTTGCTCACCATTTGAACTTTTTCTAACACTTGAACCATCTCGGCATTGTGTGGTTTTGGTTTTCCTAGTATGGGCCTTGACATTGTTATGTTATTCAGAGAACTCGGTCTTTATTCACAACTTTTGTGGTCGAAGCAAGCCCTATAATGTTTTTAGCGTCACTTGTAGGTTTGGTAGGTATGGCAAGGATTGATCGGGGGCTTTGCATTTATAGTGGGACATGTCTAGTCCGATAGATTTAGTTACTGCCCATTTTTATGAGGATGTAAAAAAAAATAATTACTTAATATAATTTTTGTGTGAATTTTCTCCTGGAAAAAAAAAGTGAATCATGTCTCCAAGCCCCGTCAATGTTCATTCTAATTCAATGGGTATTTTGATTAGATTTCAAAATGAACAACAAAATGTTTTTTCTATGCTACTATGAAATTATTGAGTTAGCATCCATATCTCCAAATTGGCCTTTGGTCAATGTATTGGTTGAATGGATCATTAAATTTGGTTGGAAAAATCGGCATATGCCCACCTAAACAGATCAATGTTACATTTATAGTTATCACTGATTTATCGACAATATGGGAAAAATACCGGAGATTATCATGTAACTTTAAAAAATGCAAAAATAATCACTTTTTTTTCAATTTTTTAAACTTCAAAAGCAACATCAACATCAAACAAATACATTGTTACATAAATATGAAAATAAAACTGATATATAGGATGTATAATGATGATATTTGCCCTTAGTCATAAGTCCTCGTAGGATAATACAAAATTACATCCAAACAAAAATAAATGATCTCATGAGATGAATCGTGACAATGAAAACAACGGATTTCTCCTTGTTTGCTTGATGGAAAATGGTCAGCATCCTCAAAGCTCAATTCAATGTTTTAAAACTTGGACTTGAACTCAGATTGACTCAAACCGATCTGATTTCAATGACTCTCTTAACTAAAAAATACATAAAATATCTCATTTTTAATAAAAAAAAATTATATTTTAAAATATTTTAATTTTTAATTATAAAATTATATTTTTAATAAATTATCCAAATTTTGAAAGAAAGCATTATGAATAAATGAACAATATCATTTAAATGAAAAACATAAATGAGGAGCAATGTTCCACCATCGCTTATATTGGGATCCTCATCATTTGTATCACCCTTTGCCTCTTGTCTAACCTTTGCCTCTACCTCGATTCTCTAGGGACATTAGTCAACATCACCCTGTTTTTCTTGAAACTCCCCAATCCATGGTAGAACATGGTAGAAAAAGCTTAACATGTTAACTCAATGTTTTTGGTTTGAGTGAAGGGTACATTTTTGTTAAGGCCGTGACAGAAGAGTTCAACACTCTATACCACCAACATCAAGGTACATAAAGGGACCTCATATGTGTTAGAATCCAATGAAAAAGTTGCAATCCTATCAATAGAAATCCTCTTAAATCAGCTCAATTTTGAATGGAATATGAAATTCCTGAAACAATTAATAATAATGTTAAAAAATTAAACTTTTACTTTAAGAATTTAAAGTTACCATTAAATTTCTAGCATTTTGGGTCAACCTGTGTGAGGCAAAAGTCACTTAAGCAAAATGAAGATTAAAAGACCAATAATCTTTATAGCGATTTATAGCAGAGGTGGGTTTTGACCATATTATCACGATAATTCCGATAATATCACAATAAATGTAACACTGAAATTGATTACCTTGATTTAAATGTTTGTATTCTTGTGAACTATACAAGACTTGACTGTAATTTTCAGGTACTAATCCCATGCACTTCTATTTATTACTGGATTGTCTATTCATCTAGAGCAATCTGTAGAGAAAAATTAAGGTATGTATGCTGAATAAAATATGTTGAATTGCTTTTAAGGAAAATACCAGAAGAAAAACCTGCCACGAATACCATGAAGATGAAAAAATCCAAGTCTTTTCAGAGATTAAACTTCACTCGTAATGCAAAAGACTTTCCCCCTTTAAAAAAACTTGAGAATTTAGTTCGAAAAGGTCATGCTTCATATTGTTCTCAAACATTCAAATATGATATGTGACTCTTGATTTTGACAAAGCCAATAATATTGTTTTTATTTTATATATGGCGCACATATATACCTTCTAAGGAGCAGAGCTTAGCTCTGCATCTTAATTCCACCCAACCTAATTAATACCCATTTTATAAATTAAGAGATTGACAGTTCAGTCTGAAGTTGGCACCTGATAGGAAACTTCACTTGGAAAACACTCTAGATAGAATTGTTTGAATACACTACCAAATATAATAGTTTGTTGGTTTTTTTCATATATTTGGAACTACATCTCAAACAAGAAGTAGAGAGTGCATTAATTAGTTGCTTTTATCATATTTTGGGCATTATAACTCAGGAAAGTCCCTCGGATATTCTGCTTAAAAATGTATTTATTGTCAACATTACTTAACCATAAGAAACAAAAAGCCTTCCAAGGTTTCCAAAAATAAAAGCCTCAAGAAATGGCCCCAACATTAGCAAGCAATAAATGAACTTCTGAATTCATTAAATTCAATTGCACACCAATCATATCAGACTAATGGAATAACACAAATCTGAATGACAAACTACATACTGAATATACTGCAACCTAAATCTCAAGTCTTATTTCTAGAATGCTCTTATTAACAGAAGTAAGCTTTAGGCACACAGAAATTCAACTGAGAATTTTCTCCACAAACAATTGGGGATCCCTTCCCAATTTGACTAGCATCAACAACACTTCCATCAAATCATCATCCTTATTCCATCAGTAAACACTGTTACTCTTACTTCAAAAGGATGGTTGTCTCAGTAATCATAGATGTTACAATATAGGGGTCCATGTTGGAAGCTGGCCTGCGGTCTTCGAAGTACCCTATCAACCAAAGGTATTTTAGTATCTAATTTTCAATATGTATAGTCTATTAGATAATTGCAAATGCTAAAAACACTGTTTAAGAAAGTTACCACCGGCATTGTCTAGATTTATTAATTGTCGTGTCTAATACTAATAAATATGTTTCTAGTGATTTTGAAGATGAAGTGCAGCAAAATATTGTGAACAGAGGTACATTGATGCTTGTTTGTTGAATTGATCCTATTGGAAACATAGAACTAACCTTTGCCTTCACGTTCTGTGTCACGGCCAACTCGAATAGAAGCTCCACGATTTGCAACTCCCTGGAAACAAAAGAGATGCAACCAAATACTAGTGAGTCTACAGTTCATTTGGACATAGTTCTTATTACACTATTTTCTGCTAGAATCATCCTTGCTCTTGAATAATTACCCATGAAAATGTGTTTATGTCTGCTGTCTCATGTCGGCCAGTCAAACGCCTCTCATTGCCCTCTCCATAGGCAGAAATGTGTTCCTTATGCCTCAATCCTAACTTTTCAATGGCCTTCTTTATCACTTTAATTCCCCCTTCCTCCCTCATTGATTTGGTACTGTCGAGACAGGGAAAAGAAAGATAGTAAGCATTGGAATCAAACTTGAAAGACTTTTAAGGACAATATATTCTTTTATGCAGCTGTGCTGACTTACCTGTAGTTAGTGTGAGCACCAGCACCATTCCAATCACCCTAGAGTAAACCACAAATGCAGACCAGTTAGTTTAAGAAGTGAAGAAAATTAGTCCAAGCATTATCAAGGGTGAGGAGGTACAGATTATGCTTTGACAAATACGGGCATCAAAATACAAAGAGAACTTATTCCAGACTATAAGTTACAGTCATTGTCTATGTATTAAGAAAATAACTTTCCATTTTTCAAACCCTATTTATCTAATTTCCCAAGGCTTCAAACTTGAAGAATTTTCAAAAGATCATATTGAGCAGAATGCTAAAAAGAGGATAAGAGATAGCATAAAGTCTGAATATGTGAAAGACTGACCTGAATGGGTTTGGGGTCAAATGAGAGGACAACACCTGCCACCTCTGTGATTCTCTGCACACAAGGTTGTAATTATATTAGTTGTAATTATATTAGTCAAGGAGAAACTAATAATTAAATATATAAACTAAAGCATAGAGCAATCAACTAGCAATATAGTCATTTGCTGAGATGGTTTTCAATCTACCTCAAGAATGTAACGAGCAGCCCAGACTTGATCACCAGATGAAATACCAACTGTCGGACCAACTTGAAATTCCCACTGTTCCATGAAATCATTATTGTATGTTAATTCAAGTGAAACCACTTTTGAATCCCTTACAATATCATAAGGATTGCAGCCATTTTCAAAGAAAATATTACCTGACCGGGCATGACTTCTCCATTGATGCCACTGATGTTGATTCCTGCATACAGGCAGGCCTTATAGTGGGCATCGACAATATCACGGCCATAGGCTTTGTCTGCTCCAGTTCCACAATAGTAAGGACCCTATTCCAGAAGACAAAGGCATACGTGATCAGATCAATGACACTGGACTATCTGAGGAGTTCTAGGGTATCTTTCACCAACTATTGGGCACAACAAATCCCATAGAATCTTCATAAGGTGCGTACAATATAGGCCTTAAACCTACACAGTATATACCTAGGTGATTATGAACTCAAGGATCAATGACCAACGGAGTGCTGACTTAATGCAATGAAACAGCAGAAAGCACAAGAGAAGAATAGATATGTGGAGGAAAGTTTCTCATACCTGAGGACCAGGATAACCACCTATAGGCCATCCAAGAGGCCACTGTACATCCTTCTGCAGAAGAGTGTATTCTTGTTCAATCCCAAACCTACACAAAACAAGTTTATTTTCAGCAGGATGAATTCCTATGTAGTTGAGAGAATACAACAAATTTAGGGAGGCCAGTTTTATTCAGAATACCATGGTTCCTCGGCAACAACATCTGGATGGCTGAATATTTTTGCAGCATTTGCTCGCTTGTTAGTAGGGATAGGTTCTCCAGCTGGGGTGTATGTATCACAAATCACCTGAAATCCGCAAATAGCTCTATGAATACATGTCAAATAATTATTAAGACTAAATCAAAACATCCACGACTTACAGTTCTTTAAATATTTTATTGGGATAGCCACTCACCAAGATGTTCTTCCCCCTGCGGAATGGATCCCTGAAGATAGCCTGAGGGCTGATTTCATAGAAAACGGATGATACTTAGGTTTCTATCCAAGATAATATATGAACCAGATCGGCTTGGAATCACGGGTAAAAGGAACTTACTAAATGATGACTTCACTGTCCTTTCCAGGAGCCTGTCCGGTACTGGATCCATCATAGTTCCACTTGGGCAGATCTTTGGGATCAGAAACTTCGTGAGACAAGGTCTGAAAATAAAAGTTAGATCAGGCATGAGACACAACAGTAAATGGAATAATATTTTCATTCATGTTTTCCTCAATCGTCTATACTTTGAGAGTTGCTTGCCTATGCATTGCTCCAAACTAAATATAATAATCTTCCAATTTACTTTCCTATAGCATGTTTTGCTGCAATCTTCATACAACAATCTTCCATTAGATTTGTTTCAAGCTAGATATAACAACTTTCTTCATAGATGTTCTGCCACAGGTTTCACAAGTTTCACAAAGCAATCTTTCATGACGGTTCCCATCAGATGTCACCAGCCCTATTGCATGCCTTGATCAAACTAAGACAAATCATCCTTGTTATTATGCTGCATGTTATCTTCCTAAGCATAACACAGCATATATGCATCAACCCGACTGACCTGCCCATGCCCACAAAAAAACAGACAGACTCCTAGTGATACAGTACTCTCCTATAGCTGCTCATGGACTAGCAGCTCCATGAACATGGATCATACCAACAGAGCACACAAATACTCAAATTGCAGCAATCACAAGCACATGTATGGAGTCATGAGATTTACCCTGGCCTTGCTGCGGATATCCGTGCCGGAGCCTCCGATCCTGCACGAACATCTCCCCAGTCACCAAATCAAAACAAAACCCAAAAACAGTAGGGGAATGCAATCAATGAACCAAAATCCATCATCTCCATAACCAAAAAAAAGGCCAAAAGCAGAACAAGACCTACCATATATACTCAGCGATGATCTTCTCAGTGACATCAGAGAGGTTCAAGTTGATCAAATCCGTCAAGAGAGACATCTTGGATGTACAACGAAATCACAGACACCCGCACAAGTATAATCCTGCAAAGAAGGGAGAGCCTCTGATCTGCTATTTCAGAATAGAGGCCACTGAAATAGGAATTTATAGTTGAATAGGGCAATACCAACAGAAAGAAGAATTTATAAAAGCTGATGACCGGGCACGGGGTACTAGAAAAACCTCAATTTTTTTTTAGACAAAAAGGCAGGTCGAAGAAGAGTCCTCTCTTTGTGAACAAGGAAGGGAGAGTAGTTGGACTGCGGCGGTATGTAGGGTGATATTTTACCCCGGTGAAAACCCATGCGGGGTAGGGATTATAAATTGTACTTGAAGATTAAGTCAAAATTACTACCTAACACAGTTAATTGGAGTTGAGATTGAGTTAGGCGCAGCCCGGTTTAAACGTGGGAACGAGCGGTAGATTGACCAGAGGTTGGATTGGACTGGAAGTCAGTTCCAGATTCGGCCGGTTGCCACCTTGACCGGTTGAGGCTGTAATCTGAATCTCCGCATGCCATATGCTTAGAAATCTATACATGACATATCTCCTTGACTTGGCTTTTGCGATAGCCTGCCGTACCTCACGGGGAATTATATTATATTTTATTATTCTTAATGTGGAATATTAAAAGTATGACGGATGGACAGACATCACGATTCCCGATGATTCCGTCTTCGGTTGGCCATGCATTTCATTGGCATCCATTCCTTCGCTTTTTTCTTTTTTTTTTCTTTCGATTAATCAATTTAATTTCTATTTAATGCGCACATTCCGCTCCCCGAGTTACCCGGCCCTCCATGCACATCCGACAGTGCTTAGGGTTCCGAAATTGTTGGAGAGAGCACTGGCCGTTGGATGTTCATCCAGGGCAAGCTTCTTATTTTATTTTATTTTATAAGCAATCCGCCAAACATAGACGGAATATGAGTCGATTAATTGGCAACCGTGCTAACTTTTAGGTGAATCTTCTTTGTTCTAAATCGTTTTAGAATG
This sequence comes from Picea sitchensis, assembly GCA_010110895.2. Lineage (NCBI taxonomy): Eukaryota > Viridiplantae > Streptophyta > Pinopsida > Pinales > Pinaceae > Picea > Picea sitchensis. The sequence goes on from SNQJ01S0008143.1 coordinate 50,018, forward strand.
GATAAAAACTGTTTGAACAGGTTTTATGCTAAAATCCTGAGATTTAGACTTGATGTCCGATTTGGACATGACATAAATTTCTGTCCAATTTTCACCATTTATCCACCAATTAAGTTACTTCCTTCTATATCGTAAAACCGATAATGAAACAGAGTTATTCCCTAAATGTATAAAGCAGTGTGAGCTGGGAACTGGGATGGAATTTGATTTATTTGTTAAATATGATTAAGAAATCATAATAATTGTTAACATTCTTCATTTAAACCCTGAAAATGAGTAAGGGAAAATCTGAAAGGCTGTTTAGTTTTGAAATCCCTATCCTGGTGTGGTGTATTGTAATTGAAAAGATAAAGATACTGTACAGTATGGTCCCTTCAAGCATATCCAACCTTTCGGTACATCTTTTTTTATTGTACCATTATGACTTCAAAGTAAGATGTCTTTCAGTGGTGAATTGAATTTGGGTTTTCGGGTTTTCAAAGAATCATTCATTGAGAATCGACTTTGGATTTCTGATTACAAAACTGCCAATAAAAAAAAATTATACCCATTAGATATATGGAATATCTCGAAGAACTGCCATTTTATTCTGACGTATATTTATCCGTATACTTATCCATGGCACAGCTACACATAAAACCAGAGTAGCTGTAAGTACCAGTCAAAGCAACAAGCTATAAGGTTCTCAGAATCGAACTTGAGACATACAGGTTACTTGGTCGAGTCCAGTAAAGTTGCGGAGGCCGGAATTTTTGACAAATAGGCAATTGAGGATCGTTTTTGCAAACTAATTTGACCATTATTATTTTTGACGCACACACCCACAATTATTTTTGTGATCGGAGTGTCTTTATTCACCATGATTTTGGTGACTCAGATTCACAATTATTTTTGTGGTGGGAGAGTTCTTTATTCACCATGATTTCGGTGGGGACTGGTGATATATATTTTCAAGGAGTGGAGTTATCGCTCTTTTGTACCGTTGCAGATTTTCAGTCCATTAGGCATTTTGGGACACATCTATGCTTTCATCTTTATTCTTCCTAAAAAGATAAAGGGGTACATCTTTATTTAGGAGGCGAAGTTGGGGTACATCTTTATTTAGGAGGCGAAGTTGTACACTTGTAAAAATATATTTTCACATATTTTTGTCTTTATATTAAATATATTAAAGAGTCTAAAAAAGTGTTACTGATGAAAACGGATTTTTGTCTTTACATTAAACCATCTAAAAAATATTAAGCGATGAAAATGTATTTTTGTCTTTACATTAAATCATTTAAAAGTTTAGGATCCCCTACATCCAATTATTTGACTCAAGTCTACGGAGGTATGCATCCCATACCCCTCTTTGGATTTGAACTTGTGACCTCTTAGGAGGAAACGCATGTCCTTAAACAATAAACCAGTAAAATAAACTTATGAATAAATGAGTGACACTTTTCAAAACTATTTGTGATTGGAACTTGAAAATTTTCAATTAGTTTTCAAAACTTTGTTGGGCATGTGTCTTTTAATTTTGGAACCATGCTTGCAAGCATCATTGTGATTTTCTTCTTGATTGCTTCATCATTATTGCTAGGTGGATGTGGGCTTGCTATTGAGTTAGACACTTTTATGTAACGTGAATTTCATAGGAATTCGCAGGGCTCTTCTGCAACTTCCCAATCCAACAAATAGATCATTTGTCATTTAATGATGTTGGTGTTAGTGCATATTGAACAACATGGAAATTTAATGAAGATTTTTGGTGAAGTGTTTTCATCTTTTTGGGGAATTTGTTTTTAGGAGAGAAACACATTTTGTGGATGGTTGATCCCTAGTATATTGTTTGTACATGTGAACATTAGTGGAAAATACAAGTTGCAACACAATGTAACATCATGGGCATTGGTAGCATGAAGCCACACAACAATTTCTTAGTTTGGTATCATTATGCTACTTTACAATATATAATTCTAATTTTTGGGTGGGGCCAATGAATGAACTATATAGTTAGGAACCTAGAGATATTCTCGACTTGCAGTAAAGGTTAGTGGTTTTAGTTCTAGATCCATGCATAAACATTACAATTTTGTTTATCTCTTTCACCAACCTTTACATTAATTGCATTGTTTCCTTTGCTTGTCAAGGTGATATGATATAAACCACCATAAATATATCTTCTTTATAATAAATTTAGTAAACTTTAGTGGTTTTAGTTCTAGATCCATACATAAACATTACAATTTTGTTTATCTCTTTCACCAACCTTTACATTAATTGCATTGTTTCCTTTGCTTGTCAAGGTGATGTGATGATAAACTACCATAAATATATCTTCTTTATAATAAATTTATTAGTTATCGACCTAATGAGTGTTTAGCCTGATGTCATGACGAATGCACTTCATTTTAACTAAAAGGTTAGTGTAAGTAATAGAGATACGATTACCTTGGAATTTATGAACAAGGTGGTTGGGCACAACTAACGGTTAGAAGAATATGGCATTTACCATCTCTCTTACCTTCATGTTGTGGTGAAAGAAATGTTATGATTCCATGTAAAAATACACATCTAAATAATCTTTGGTGTGGTTGATAGAAATGGATCCTATGATTTAGAATAGGTAATGAAAAGATAAAAAGTTGCATCTTGAAAACCATAGCAACACTATATGTGAGAGAATAGTTTGTGTAGCTCAAAATTAAGAATTAAATTATTATGGTATATGCTACCTTTTTAATATAGTTTTTTATTCCTTTAAGTTTAACAAATTCTCAAAAAAATAAAAATAAAAATAAAAATAAAAAATTAATAACTAAAAATATCTAATATAATAGAACATTAAAAAAAATTGAACGCCTCCCTTCTACAATGTATCTTCTCAATTTCCTTTCTCATTTCAAAAATATGCTAATTTTATTCTCAAATGTATCTTCCCAATTTCCTTCCTCATTTCAAAAATATCTTCCCAATTTTCTTCCTCTCGGTTAATTTTATTTTAAATTATTTTTTTTAATTTGAGAAAGTTTTGCATGTGTTCAAAGTTTGTCCCTCCAAAAATTACACACTAGACAATATAAATACATTAAAAAAAATACAAATGCATATGCAAGCACTTGAATTCAATTTGAATTTAATAACTAGCTTTAGAGTGTCGAGAGGGAGAAGAAATAAGTTGATGCGGACTTGTAGCACTTGAATTTAATTTGAATTTAATAACTAGCTTTAGAGTGTCCAAAGGGAGAAGAAATAAGTTGAAGTAAAGATGCGGACTTATAGATGAAGAGGTTAAGTGGGTGAATAGGCTTTGTAGGATATGGGTTTGCAAAGTTTTCTACAAGTTATGAACGAATGGACACTAGTCATTACTTTTTTACCTTTTTAGGAATTGTTTTTTTGTTATGTATAAATGGACACTATTCATTATTTTTTTTTTAAGGATTGTTTTCTTGATGATGTATGTTGGAATTTTGTTGAGTAGTTTTGTAAATATATTTTTTTATAAAATTAATTAAAAAATAACTTTTTTAAATTGATATTTATTAATAAAATAATTATTGAAATAATGATTATAAAGTTTTTTGAATAAATTAAATGGGATATTGTATTTAAATATAGAATATTTTTTATTATTTTTTATGTTGGAAAAGTTGGGAATCATTTATAAATTTTCCCTAAATTTGTAGGAAACTTCATAACTCTTTTTGGATTAAACACACCATAAGGGTATTGAACGGTCTCCTAGCAAAAGAAACCCACATCTTAACCAATTGAGCTATCAAGAATTGACATTTTTTAAATTTATAAGTACAAATTTCAAAGTGTACTAAAATCCGCAAAACTAAAACCAAACAACTATAATATCAAAATTACTAATTGAACTTGTGCTAATAATTAGATGAATATATTTAATAGAATATGAAACTTTAATATCCATAAAGATTCAACTATAAAATGAGAACAAAATACATATATAAAATTTTAACATTTTTTTAAAATTAAACTTTACATATATAAATTGTGAACATTTTTGGAAATTTGAATCAATGTTATGATTTGATTGGAAAAAAGCTAAATAGTATTAATCTCTTAATATGAAAATGAGATAAAAAAAAAAACAATGATATAATTGGTTGACAGTGAGAGCAAATGCTAGCCGGCATTGATTTATTGGGCTTTCGTGTTTAGTGTGGGTTAAAAGGCAAGCATACATGCATTAAAAGTTATTAATTTCCACAACCACAACTAGAAAATGACTATTATTAAGTTTTTTTATTTAAATAATTTTTGAAATAAGATTTATGTGTACTTTAGTCTTAGTTTTATAGTAACATTTTGAATAAATATAATAACAAATATTTGTAATAAATTAGGTGTTTGTGATAATTGAATAAAAATATTTTGATTTTAATTTAATAATATCTAAATTCTATACTTATTAATCTAGAGTTCCAACCATTTTTCACAGAATTTAGGATAAAATTGAAATATAAAATTTTACTTTAAAGTTTTTTATATCTTTATGAAGGTTTCATTTTCTTGATGTTGAAGCTTCCAAAAAACTCTCAAATTCTCAAAACTAATCAATTGGAAATTTTTAGTACCCATTCCCAAGTTGCCAAAAACATTAGAATGACTGGAACAAATTTCAAAGATCTTGAAAAACAACTATGATTATTTTATTTAAAATATAGTTGTTAAAATGATTTCCATATTTATATGTAAAGATAAAATAATCTAGATTTAAAAGATAAATATGATAATGATTAACTTCCACTTAAACCAAATTGATCTATTAAATAAAATAATACTAAATTAATGTTTACTGAAATGTTAATATTAAATAAAATTAAAAAAACAAAAAACACATTTAAAAAAAATAATACTTTTATTTAAATAAAAAAACATATCAAAAAATTAGAAGTTTTTCTCTTCAAAAAACACATTTAAAAAAAATAATACTTTTATTTAAATAAAAAAACATATCAAAAAATTAGAAGTTTTTCTCTTCATCGCTTATAATAGTATGTCTTTATGATAGGATTTTGATGTTGGATGTTTATGATTAAAAAAATTGATATGAATAACTTAAATAATTTATAAAGATATACTATTATAAGTTTAAATAATTTATAAAACATTTAGTTATATTAAATTTTTGTTAAATTAAAATAAATAATTAAAATATGTTTTATAAGATTGGTTAGATTTATGGGTTTTTTTTAAATGGTAAAATTTATTGAGATTTGAAGGTTTATTTTATTTTTTCAAAAATGGCAAAATTTATCATAATTCAATTTGTATCAAATATTTTTGGATCTTAAATTGTTATCTTATTTCTTTATGTTAAAGGAAAATGCATTCTAATTGAAAATAATTTTAAATTTTACTAAAAAACAATAATTCTAACAATCACTAATAATAAGTAATCCATATAACCATTAATAAAACTACATAATAAAAGTCAAATAATATTTAAAAATACATAACTTTTAACCCATTCATAAAACTTTAATATTAAACCCAATTACAATTTAACCTGCTCCTCTCAAAATAATTATATATATAGCAGAAGAATCTTATTATTAGAAACATACGTATAAGTGGAAACATGTACAGAGCAGCAAAGCATTATCTCTCATGTTTGTACGAAAGCGGGGAGAGTCGTGTAGCGTAATGGAGATCCAGTGATGCGCATGAACCTATTATGGGTATATGTTCATGTCTCATGCCTTCCTTCTAGGGAGAGGAGGGAGGTGAGGTGATGTAAAACTTTTCCGTGCGTATGCTATTCATGTCTATCTTGGAAGAATTATATTCTATAAATAAATGAAGATAGAGTGTTTAAAATATTATATATAATTTGCCTCCTTTTGCGTGTGCGCATGCGTAGGTGAAAGCATGCATGCAATTCTACTGAAGTGGATGAAATGGAGGATGTTCACTTCACTCTGCAGGTCTAGTCGGATAACAGTGTTAATTTTGTGGGTCCACGCACTATCAAAGTCAAGTTGTACACATGATCTCTCGCCAAGTTGTATGTATTTATTTGAAGGGCGTGCATCACACTCCACTTTGAATAATATAAATGAAATGCGCGGTGACAAGGACGTCATACAATTAGGTGTGGTGGGTTGTTGTAAATAGACACGTTGATGTCAACAAGATTATTGAAATCCTTTCCTCACACGCCACACAACGCAATAAATCAAATATTATCATTAAATATTCAAATATTTCAACCTACCTCTCTCGTTCCCCTACACGAAAAAGGAGAGAAGTGGGGTGGAGCAATTCTTTTTCATTGAGTCACAATACAACATTTTAAAACTACTCGGAAAGTGATTCAAATAGTGTTTAAGTGAGAGGATGACATGTCTTCTTCCAACCAACTAGTGAGCTTCGTATAGGATTCAAAATGTAAAACAATGCAATGTTAGGTAAGAAATATACATTCACATATATAATACAATACGTGTGTAGATATATGTAGCTTGTAATTATAGGAATTTAGTATTGTTGTTTTTAATGTAGAAATAGATTTAATACCCTCCAATATTTTTATTAGAATTAAATTGTGTAATATTAACAATTAATATTTACAAGTTCATTAATTCAAAATTATTTTTGTCAAATTTTAGACAAAAAAATATAGTTTTTTCTTCCCATTATTTTGATTTACTGAAAAATGGTCATTTCATCACATGTTTAAAATAAGGCAATTAGAACATTACAATAAGAGTCAACAACACTAACCTAACCATCATGTAGGGTATGTGATCTCTTTGCCTAACTTTATTGGTCTACCACCATAAGGTTGGAGATTCTAAGATAATATCATCACATAATCCAACCAATATATTGCAAACCCGTAAAGCTATGAGGATTTTAAAAAAAAAAGTAAAGTGGGAGAACCAAGGAAAAAGAGAGATTTAAAAAACATAGTATCCTTCATTTAAAAGTTTAGTAGAAAAACTCTATGGATGAGTGTGTGTGGTTATTACATAATATTTTGCATAATATATTAATCATCATTTCATTGCAAACATTATGAGAAGTGTAATCTCAAATTATCTGAAATGGATCACAATTATATAATTTGTCATCTATTTTGGTACTTTTTGAGTGGAAAATTGAAGATATTGATTTGTAGGGCCCATTTTAGGGACAAATCTTATTCTGGTGAATTTGGGTCCTAAAACTTCTGAAGTCCATTTGGGGCATTAAATGACCACTTTTGGGATCAATATTTGTGGACAAACTCCTCAACCCTTTGACGTTGTCCTACACATCGAGATATTTTTATCAATAGAAAGATCACCTCAATTGGAGTTCATATGAGGAAGTGATTCCTCTGGCAAGTTGACCTATGCTTCTAATCACCATGGTTTTGAGTGGATGCCACATCAACTCCCATTACTCACACATGTGAAGCTAGTCATGTGTGGACTTTCAAGAAGATTCTAGAGTGTCCAAAATCCTCACCCTAATCAGGAATTGAGACATGTGAAAACCCTTACCCTAACTACAGATGGCTACCAAGACATGTTAAATATTGGGCCACTAGGAAAGGAAGTGATTCCATTCACGTTGCATTGATTCATTGTTCCATAATTGAGTAGAGCAAGGAAGTGTGAGATTGTGAGTACGACAAAGGATGTAGAAGACCTTGTAGCAACCATGCAATCCACATTGTCCATGACAACTCCACAGTGATTTCATATTTATTGGTATTTGCATTTCATATATGAGAAGGAAAGAACAATGCATCGTCCTCACCTTCTCACTGGGTTTTATTATATTGGGTTTCCTAGGGTACATCTTGTGTTCATTGTGTGGATGGTGTGGTATTTGTTTTAGCTCCTTTTATTTCATTCTTTGCTTATTTCAATAATTTGAGCACTAAGCTTGTAATGTTAATTTTTAACCTTAAGTAAACATTACATAATAAATATTTTGTATAAACTTGTAAGATTTGTTGTGGCGAACTATTCCAGTAGAATATTCATGATAATTTACATATCATTTTTCTTTGGGGTTTTTGTGGGAAATTGCAAGATCCATAAATTGCATCTAAGAAATAAGTTTCAAATCCTATCCATGACGAATGAGTATAGTAACAATCCAAGGTACAAATCAAAGGAGAGATTTTCAATGTTGGAATCCCAAGTCTCTAACATTTCTTTTACATGACGATCCTCATGGCAGTTGTAGAGAGCAAGTTTGTACCTTTCAAGAAGCTTGGTAGCTCTAACTTGGAAGTTGTATTTAACGAGAAATTTGTAGACAAAGAAGAACAAAAAAAGGATCCAATGAAAGAGAGACCAAGTTCCAACACCACCTCTTCCCAATCCCTATTCAAAGTGGAAGTGAAAGTGGATATCAAACCCTATCAAGGTGACA